>CM039480.1:31043320-31065580 GCA_022433065.1 Begonia loranthoides
ATACATGGTGGGGCCATCAACTTTTTTTAACGGACAGCGATGGTTTATTTGTCATTTTCACATACGTTGGTGGTTAACTTGTTAGAAAACATACCCCAGTGGTTGACTTGTCATTGACCGCAAACCACGATGGTTGATTTGTCATTTTCCCAAAATAATATTGTGACACTGATAATTTTCAGGGTTGGGCCAGAAGATGCAGAAGAATGAAGAAAAATTGCTGCTTTAATGGCCGCTTACGTACCTAAAGATATTTATTGGATGTTGTTTTATACCCAAAGCTAGAAAAAAAAACAGAAGAAAATTGGACTGCCTAGCAGAAATCCACGTAGTTCCATTCGAACCACCAAGTAGAACTGGTGGCAGTCCGGCAGCTGCTTTTTATAAGTGGCTGCAATCTGTTACTGGTTTTTCACGCAACGCCTACAGCCTACAATCTTCGTATAAGGAAGGATTCTCACTTGGGAGGGAGAGAAGCAGCAAAGGAAAAAGATGGGTCTGCGAGCTCTTCCTTTCTCACCATCCTTTGGTGGGTCAGCATCGAGCTTAGCAACTTCCCCTGACATTCTTTCCGATCAGGGCAAGCTCATTTGCCGGAGCTCCAAGTTTAGAGTTTCTTGCAAATCTGAAAATGGTGAGAAGGAAAAGGCAGCGGAGAAGCTGAAGCAGTCTCTGTTCAGCAGCGTGGCTGAGGCTCTGGATTTCTCCCAAGTCAGGTCCAGCAAGGACGCTGAGCTTCTTGATGAGGCAAGAGCAGCTACAAAGTCCGGCGACAGGATGACCAGGGAACAGGTAGAGAAAATAGTTTTCCATTGCTTTGTTTTTGCTGTTTCTCTTTAGAAACCGGAGGCAACCATTAATGCTCCCTCGAATTTCGTCTCTTTTGCTTCGCAGTACGGCGCCCTTCGGAGGAAAATTGGAGGGACATACAAGGATTTCTTCAAATCCTACGTTGAAGGTAGTTTACACTAGAAATGTCAATTCCAAATTCAGTATTTCCTCTCGAGTTTTTGAGAATTTTTCCGGCGATGCAATCTTTCTAATTGCTTAAACAGTTGATGGGCAGTATGTAGAAGAAGGGTGGGTGGACAAGACGTGCAAGGTTTGCAAGAAAGACACGAGAGGGGAGCCGAGGCAAGTGGACAAGCTTGGAAGATATGTGCACGTCGCCTGCGCAGAGAAGGCCAGCTCCGGCAACTTCTTTACCCGACTGTTTTCTCCTTGAGCAAATTCTCATGGCTTCCTCTTTTGAATTTTCTCATTTTCCCATAATGTAAGCTAGCAATTTATACTCAAAATGAATTCGTATGCCGCCCCTCCGATCTCCCTAACATGCAGTATTCGATGGCTTACTTCATCTGACGTCCGATTGAACCCTGCTTACTTCTTTCCGATTTGAAAGAGAGGAAGCCGTCACCGGTCCGACGTAGTGTCTTCGGTTGTCTTATTTTTTGTGGCTTAGCTTTTTCCACGTCAAATATGGTCCGCATGTTCACTCTCAAAGAACTGTTTTTGCTGATGGCAATGAATCATGTCGCAATGGAGAGATGACGACAATGATTGATATTTACTAAAATGCCCTTAATCAAGTAATTTTGTGGAAGCCAATGGGAACAAAGTATGAGTTAGCAATAATAAAATAGGGTAATGATCAAATATTAATTACTTTGAAAAATTAAATTTTTATTTTTTATTTTATCTAGCACATCAAAATTTGAGGTGTAGCAACGAATATCTTATCGGGTAAAAGCTCAGTTAAATGATAGATATTGTCTGTAAAAATTATTATTTTTTCCGCAAAAAATATCATTTCAGTAACGAATACTTGTTTACCATTGTGGAAAATACATTTTCGTTGCGAAAAATATCATTTTTGTAACAGATATTTGTCTTTCGCTGTGAAAAATAAATATTTGACTACAACTACTTCATATACGAGTTCGCTGCAAAAAAAAAAAAAAAAAGACCTAAAAATAGATATTTTTTCATCTTCAATACATGCACTGTAACGACCCGAATTTTCGTACATTTAAAAATACGTAAAAATTTTAAGAAAACGTATCAGAGTGCAATCCGAGCCGTTAGAAACATCATTTCATAAGTAAAACATTTTTGAAAATAAAGACATTTGCGGAAGCGTATACAATTTAAAGGAATTAAATTAAAATATTTAAATTACAATTTATGAAAAGAAACTAAATTTCAATTTAGAAAGCGAAAACTAAATTACATTACAAATTAATTACAATTTCATTATCTCTCACTTTACATAGCCTGGCCAACGATACTTGTGCGTGTAAATCCCTCCTCAACTGTATTGAGTTCACATGCTATTTTATCCTGTAGATATCTACACCACGAGTAAACTGTAAGCCTAAAAAGCCTTAGTAAGAAAAGGGTTAATAATCAAATAATAGAATTTAAACACAATCATCGATCAATATGATTTAAACATGCTTTTAACAACTAACTCATTTAAACTAACTAAAGTGATTAAATTAATATTCTGAACAATTTAGTAATTTAGTTAACATTCTCAATATACTAGTTAATTACACTAACTCTAGTTACTCATTTAAGATAACATGCTCAAAGGTTGGTTATCCATTTCTAATTAAAATTACTTAATCAGCAACTAGCAATTATTAAGTTATTTAACATGGAATTTCTTGCAAGTATCAAACACACAACACTAGGAGAAATACATGTAAGCCTACAAGAAATTGTACTCTAACAGATACAACCAAGAAAGATTTTAAAGGGACTAACACAAATCATCCAAGCGTAGAAATCTACTAAGTATCCAAGTGCAGAAATATACAGACAATACCAAAAGAAACATCTGAGGCATTAACAGAGAGAATATCACAAAGCAATATAAACTCTAACATCCTACCTTATCAACCAAAATAGTGAGCATTTCCTGAAATTACCAACTAACAACAATTGAATATTATGAAGAGACCAATCCTGTTTCTCTACTACTAAACTAACAGCAACAGATTCATATGTAAACTAGCTATACACAAAACATGTATGGTATCAAGAACAAATCATTTGACATATGAACATATAAACAAACCAACAGAGAATTTATAAACAGTGAACAGAAATCGACCAACTATAGAACTGCTAACAAAATCGAACAACAACAACACAATAAAATAATCTATTCTATACTCAGTGGGTAGGGCTTAGACAACCAGACACACCCAACCCTTACCATTTTGACGAAACATGAACATGGATAGCGACTTCCCTCCACACAACAGCATCACACCCAAGAGAGGACCTCCATCTCCTCCACATCATACAGAAACTTAATAAAAAATCTCATCTTTAAATCCAAGAAAAAGAAAAACATAACTTGATGACATAACTAAACTCACAGAGATCAGGAACCTTACCCAATCTAGAATAGTTATCCTCAATTTCCCATCACGAAAATTCTTTCAAATTGTCCCTCGATTAAAAACTCCTCTCGGCTCCCAGCTTCCAAGACAGCAACTCACTCCACCTCACACACTCACTCACGGTATTTGCAGAGACTAGAGAGCACACACTAAGAGAAAATCTTTTAGAGAGCCCAGCCATCCTTCCTCTCTGGCACTTCGATTACTCCATGAATATATACACAGGTGACCAAATTTAAAACGCATAACTACTTCCCCAAGTTATCCCACAATATCAGCACAAGATCCATATTTCTCGGCAATCAAACAATCAATCAAATCTTACCAACTAGACCACACCCTGTCATCCATCACCAGTGGGCCGATTCAGCTCAATCACAAGCAGACCAGGCCAGCCATTCCAACGCGAACAGAAGCCCAGCCCAGCCGTTCGAACCACCAGCGACGCCAATCCTCGCATGTCCGTCACCCCTCGACCATTGCCGGCCATCGAACACCGGCAGAAGTTGACGCCCGACAATGCCCTGGCCAGACTCGAGCCCAAATCACGAGTCCTAACCGTCGTCGCCCCGTCGGTATTGGTATGTGCAAAAATGTTGGTATCTGTCATTTAATTGATCTCTTGATAGTGATAATATTTTTTACTAACGTCTCAAAATTAAAGTTCAAAGTTTCAAATGTTCATATTTCAAAATTAATATTAATAATTATCCTAATAAATATATAATTACACAATATAGCGCAAGATATTGAAGTATACGCCTAACTAGTGAAATAATTAATTATGAGAAATTTAATGACAATTTTAATTTGAATATCATTTAAAGGGATATAAATAATATATTATTTAAAGTATTTATAATATATTTATTAGCAAATGAACAAGGTGTGAAGTATAGTAGAATTTTTAACTGGGCCCAGAAGATGGTGTGGGCCTTTAAATCTATTGGGCCAAGGGAGGGCCAGAAGCCCGTGTCTGCTCTCCAGTCTTGACTAGCAACTAAAAATGGCGGGAATGTAGAATTGGCGGGAACAATCACCATTAACTACTACTCATGGCATGATGCTCAAGGTACCACTACCACCCATATCTGCGAGCAAGCGGCGGAAAGAAAGAGAGAAAGGATAATGGTGGGATTACCTTATGATTGCTTAGCGAATCCTCTCGGGGCCGTTAGATCAACTTTCGACAAGGCCATAGCATCGGGCTCCGATCCGGTGGCCTTTGATGGTAAGGACTGGGGAGCACTTGAACCTTTTCGTCAGTTCCTCGACGACCAAAACGGCATTGCGCGGGTATTTCTATCATTTTCTGGAGTTTCATTTGCTCTTTTTCTTGCTGCTCTGTTTCATTGTTGGTTAATAATTTCAACCATCTTTTCTTCGTTAATTTAAAGTTTCATTTTTCTTTTTCCTGTGCTTGGAGGTTGCCTTGTTTGAAAGTAACTTTGTATTTGTTTTTGATTTATTATTGGCATCTTTTAGGTTCCAATCCTTAATTCTTCCAATATTAGACTGGTTCAGCCCAACACTCTTGTTCGATTCCGTGGAATGATACAAGACATGCTTGGTAATGAGTTCTATGTTGGTGCTTATAAGGTATTTTCTTTTTTCATTGGACATGTTTCCCTAAACAATCATTTTTCTATGCCGTTTTTCTTTCTGACGGAGTGCTTAAATTATACTTTGTATCTTGAAAGGATGGTTCAGTATGGAGAACCAACAAATTCATGGACGTATCTGAGTTCCCTATGGGTTCGAAAGCTGACATGCGTATTTGGGAGAGACGACTGCTCTACTGTGTGCCAGTGAGTTTGACTCTAGCCTGTTTATCTGCATAAGAATTTTTCCTTTTAAGATGTTTGCTTTCTTGTTCACAAGGTACCGGGTCAGAATTCTTGGACTGAATCACAGCCATGTTCAATGAATCAATGCATGGAGTTGAACCCACTAAATGGAGAAAAGCGTCCCAGAATGGATGAGGTGGTATTCCTTGGTTCTATTTATAGTTATTATCTGTTTTACTTTAATTTCAGCTTTTAGAGTAATATGTTCCTGGCAAATTTTTCTATCATAGGCTTTGACTGATGACCTTCCCAGTTCTCCCGCTGCAAAAAAGATGGTAAGTGGTAGATGGGCTATATTTTTATCCAATATTCAAACTTTATTGTTTTTACACCTGATCAAGTATCATCTTTTGTAAATGATCAATTAACTGGTTTAACTGTCAATATGTAAATTGTTTAAAAGCTTCAGTTTTTCTGGTTGCTTAATTGGGAGAGAATAAGTTGTAAAGTGGCTTTATAGTTGGATCATTAGTTCTCTGTACATGCAAAGCCCATTTTTTATAGTCACTAGCATTAAGAATAAGAAAGGAAAGAAGTATCAGTATAGAATCTCAGCAATGCCATTTGAAAGTTGTTCTATAGCATAATGAGCCGTTTATAGTAGTATCAGGTAAAAACTAGTTCTTACAAGTATATTCTATCAAGGGTAGATTGCATCTTTACAGAAAAATGGATTAAAGGATCCTTACTTAATTACATATTCTTTATCTAAAAAGGGAAAAACAAAATTTAAAAGTTTGATTGCTCTTCTTAGTGAAGATGTCCAATTTATTCCTTCTTTGGAGTTTGGAGTTTGCAGGGGTTGGTTTGACTTGAATTCTTTCCACATTTGGTTTGATCTCAGCATCATCCCTTTTCTTAACTCGAATAAAAATTTAAAGAGATAAAAAAAATATGCAGCAGCTCATTTTACGGATAGTGTTGTGTCCTCAATTTTATTTTAATGTTTTATCTGTATACTTTTACTTTCTATTGTATGTTCACCGTAACTTTGAATTTTTTTTTATACCAAGGAATGTATTGATGGACACTGATACGTCAGAATTGCCTAAAAGAGGCTTAATGGGAAGAATTATGCAAGGAGGGACTCTATGTATTAGTTTAAGGGTTTAGGGTATTTGTGTGAGTTGGTTATTTTGTCAAATAAGTGAGAGTTATATGTTTTTTAATAGAAGGCAGTTTGCGGTAGTATATAAGAAAGAGCAATTGCTGGGAGGCATTCATGGTATTTTTTCATATGGGAAATTGCTACTCTATTTTCAGAGTGTGATCCGAGTATGTGGTTTCCAGGATTGGGGTGTTTATCGTGTTGTGTTTGTGTTGTAAGAACTGGTTGTATTGTTGTTTGCTGTGAAAGGGTTTCTAAGTTCAACAGGCACTTCATTTGCTTTCTGGAAGTACTCACATTAATGTTTTTTCCCTTTGCTAGAAAGGAGATGAACAACCTTCAACAAGCTTACAATGTGGTGAGTTTTTGACTGGGCCTAAGTGTACAGGCACAACTGTCCCAAGTAATATTGAGAGATATAGTCTTTCTTGTCTCATAAAGGTTGGTGATCAACTCGCTTGCTTATAGATTCCCACTACATTCATTAACATTGGAGGTGGTAATACAAGTATTAATACTTCTTTACGTCTTTTGCAGGTATATGATACTGCAGAATCTGAGATAAAGCTCCATGATGTTTTTGAGTTCATTGGTGTTTTCTCCTTCGACTCTGAGAATAAAGCAGGCGGAGATGTGAATGATGAGTTATTTAATGGGTTCAGTGAAGAGTTGTCAGTCCAAGTACCTCACATCAAGGTATGACCAGATACAACCTTATGTTGGCTATGAAGATGAAAAAAAAAATTCTTTCATTTTTCCTTCCATAAATTTATTTGAATATAGAGAGATTTATTTGATGTTACAAGTGGCTTTTAGCTAGATTAAAAAATAACATATGTTGGCTTGCTCACATTTTCATTTTTTAATGGAAAACTGAATAAATAAGTTCATCATGAATGTCATTTGTTACCTTCTTAATAGTGTTTTCAAAGTAAATTATCATAGTTTGTTTTCTTCTTGAGAAGAGTTCTTGCTCTCTCTTCTTGTATCTTCTTTTTTTCAATATAATTCATTTTTTATTGGAGAAAAGTAAATTATCACAGTTTTGATGCTATTTTACTTATAAAATGAATAATCATAAATTTCCTCTTTTTGGCAAAGGTACCGCATCTCCATTGTATTATGCATAGGAAACTTGGCATTCCTGACTTCCTCCATAACCATCCGATTATAGAGGTAACTTTTATATGCATTTACAAGAATGTAATCCTACATGATTGTCTGATTACTAGTTAATCTAAAATTTGTTTATGCTACGCCCTGCAGCAACCAACACCACATCTGGTGAAGGAGATAAGGGAAGTTCTGTTGAAGCATCTAACAACAATTCTCGGTAATGATGAGATTGCTGCTCATTTCTTACTGTTGCATCTTCTATCAAGAGTAAGAATTTATTGACGATTATAAGCTATGTTTTCCAACTGGTCGGCTCCTAATTTCCTGATTTTCCCCCCTTTGAAATTATATCAAATTCTCAAATGCAATTTTTCCTCATTTCTTCCTTTTGCACTCTGGCTTTTAGTATAAACAGATTTTCTGAGCAGGTGCATACCAGGGCAGACAATGTACCTGTGGGTAAACTTTCAGTAAACCTTACTGGTCTCAACAAAGAAAGTATGTCCATTTTCGGCGCGCAGCTCGGTACTGTCATCAAGAACCTCCTTCCCATCACTCATCACGTTCAGCTTAGTGTTGAATACCTAAACACTGCTTCACTTGCTCCAAGAAAAGATTATGAAACCGACAGGTATTGCAATTAATCCTATTTCGAATGGGTAATAATGATGCTGGTTAATCACTTTGTTATTGTAATTGGTTTATGTAATGTGTTATTTAATTTTGATGAATGCGTGTGGATGGCAAATCTCCAGGCTGATTCCAGGAATGCTACAGTTGCCGGAGGGCTCCCATTTATTAATAGACGAAACTCAACTAGAAGCAGGAATCCTGAATCCTGTAGGAGTTGAGAATGCTAGGCTGCTGAAAAATTTGATGGAGTCTCAAATGGTGCTCTTTGCTGTCTCATATGCTCATGCATATTAGAAGATGGAAAACATAATTAAACTTGCTTGTTTTTCAGGTTGAATATGATTTCAAGTATTATAAAATGGAGATGGCTGCTGATGTCCAATTGCTAATTTTATCAGACGGGAAATCAAACATTTTACCAGCTGATTTAATTGTGCCTTTCCTGCCTTCTTCTTTAAATTCAATTGAAGTTGCTACAACAAAAGTTCTTGAAGAATGGAGATGGTACCTTTCAACCGCTAGATCACTGCCACATTCCATTGATTCGGAAATGCAGCAGGTATGAATTTCATTTACACCATTCATTTCTGGGATTTCATACAGAATGATTTTCTACTAGTCAAATACATTTGGAAAACTGCTGGAAAATGGCAAGAGTTTGAATTGTGGCCTGGGCACCTGGTTGACAGGTGGTAGAGAATGATTTGGTGATGGCCAGGCAAGCGGATAGGAGCTTAGGCAGTCAAGAATTTAGCAGGTTAAGAAGACATCACTTTCGTGAATAAATGACTGATTTTGAGATTAGTTGTTTCCACTCCTTTTTCTCATTGCAAGTTTTGTGCAGATTGTTGACAATGGGTCGCTTGATGTCTGCAAGTCTTGGAGAAACGTGCCTCACGTTGGAACATTGGCAAATGGTCAAAGAACTGGAGAGGCTAAGGAGGGAGAGGCTCAAGTGAAGTAGGCAGTCTGATTATTAAATTTAGTACACACATATACATTGGAGCCTTTAAGATTACTGTCTCCATGTTTGTCTGACATGAAAACGCTGTTCAAGTGAGATTATTGCTTTTTTCTTTCTTAGAACAGAAATGGCCGAGGACAAGAAAGAGTTTAACATGCATTTCAACAGGAATCAAATTAGAATACAACAAGTGAAGAACTCGTGGATTAGAAAGCTGTCTAAGCCTACAAAACCAGAACAAAAGCAGGGGAAGAAGAAGAAAAACCAATTTTAATATCTGATTCCTTTGGCAACTTCAAAAAAATGAGCAACATTCTCTTCAGGTGTACCCACCACAATGCCATGGCCCAGATTCAAGATATGTTTCCCCTTCCCTGCTTTACTCACTGTGTCGTATATTCGGCTGGCGATGAACTCTTTCGAGCCGAAGAGAACGCCAGGGTCGATGTTGCCCTGGACTGCCACGTCTGACCCCAATCGCCTCCGCCCTTCGGCCATATCGACCGTCCAGTCCAAGCTAACAACATCAACACCAGTGAGAGAGAGCCTTTCGAGTAATCCTCCTGAACCACTCGCGTATAGAATTAAGGGCAGATTTGGGTGGGTTTGTTTTACGGAATCGACGATTTGTTTCAAGTAGGGGAGACTAAATTCTTCAAAATCCACAGGGCTTAGCTCTGTTGCCCAGGAGTCAAATATTTGAACAGCTTGTGCGCCATTGTCTGCTTGATATCGAATGTACTGCGCCATTGAGGTTGTAAACTTCTGGAGCAATGCATGGAGGACCTGTCAAAAATAACAGCCCACTTCAAAACTAACCCGACATTCGATTCCCGATAATCTGCAGGATAATCGACTTACGTTTGGCTGAGAGAAAGCTAGTCTCTTAATCTTCGAGAAGTGCTTGGATGAACCTCCTTCGACCACATAGGATGCCAAGGTAAAAGGAGCTCCCACGAAACCTAGAACTGCTGCTTTGTTATCTACCTAGAAAACAAAAGAAAGGGAAAGCTTAAAGACTGGCAAAAGAAGTCACTCCGATCTGCAAAGAAGACATGATCGGAGACCTCTTTCTGTAAGATATTCAATGCTTCTCCGACGTATGGAACGGAATCTTCCGGAATAAATTCTCCCACTCGATCAACATCAGCTGCCGTGCGTAGAGGATCGAATATGACAGGCCCCTTGCCCTTCACGATGTCAAATGGTATGTTCATCCCTGATAGAGGGGTGAGTATATCGGAGAATAAGATCACCTGTGTCCAAAAAAAGACAACTACTTGAGAAATTAGCTAAACTATGTATGAGATAATAAGGAAGTTCTTAGCTAGCCCACCCCATCCGGCTTAAAAACCTTCCATGGCTGCAGAGAAATCTCCACAACTAGATCAACATTTTCTGATCTTTCCCGAAAGGACGGATATTTCTCGCATATGAGTTGATAACTCTGTCATAAACAAGAAAATTCTAAGATGAGGTTTCATTAGAACATAGAACAATAATGCCAGATTAAATCACAAATCAAGCAGAAGCTATATTTTTTGTGATGAAAGAAGAGTTGATCAAGGTAGAAGGAGATAAAATAGCATGATAAAAAGGATTAATGGTTGAACAAAACCTACCTTCATGTACCTCCCTGCTTGCCTCATGAGCCAAACAGGGGGTCTGTCTACCTCTTCTCCACGAACAGCGTTGAGCAGCAATGGCTCAGCAGCATTGGTAATCTTCGGTTCTGCAACAGCCCCTGAAAATCACTATTTAAATTAGAAAGCTAATCTCTGCTCCAACCACTGAGAATTAAGCGTGTGTTTATCAAATGAGTTAGCGATTGAAAATAACCAGAGAAGGATGGTGGCATTGCTGAAAGAACAATAGGGTTTGGCAGAAACTCAACAATGTAATTGGATTGAATCAAAACACTAAATGAATTCCAGTCAAAGCTTAGAGAGGCGTAGTCAATTCGACAAAAACCCTCTACTTGGGTTGCCCAGACAATCAGGGAAAACAAGGATTTGACATATAAAAACTAAATGTCAAATCCTAGATCACGAAAACTCTCAACAAGCTAGAAGAAATCATCGAGGGAAACTAAGATTATACCTGGAAGAGAACAATGCACAGGAGTCTTCGAGAGAGACGATCTGGTTCTTCTGGTACGAACGGAGGGAGCAGAGAAACTGGGTAGAGGACTGCCATGGACGCACGACATCGTTTGACACCGGAAATTGAAAGCTCAGGCTGCTTTGAAACTTCTAAGCATCTCCTACTCTCAAAGACCCGAAAAAGAAAGCGGCATTTTTTCTGGGCAGAAGGTTGAAGTGTAGAGGAGAAGCAACAAGAAATCAAGAGCTGACGAAAGGATAAGGTGGCTTCCGTCCGTACGCACGCGCACACACCTCTAGAGACCGTAATAGTTAACAAGACTACGTCTTAGCCGCTTGATTTCCTATAAATTCCATCAGTCAATTTGTCCATCTTTTTCCTGTGAGATGGATGGCCCTGATTCGAAAATATCAACACAGAGTGTAACACACCAAAGAAAGAAGGGTAATCCACGTCCACTTGAGATAAAGTAAGAGAGCAAAATATGAGTGGGTAACTCTCTCAAGATCGATTTTACGTAGATAAGTCACACCAAGAATAAATTCGTGCAAGCTGCAACCCAAAACGGACAATATCTGATAGACCAAGATTGAGCAAACTATCGTTTATACTTATGATTACCCACTTATATTCTACTTTCTTCCTTTCCCTCAAATCGACGTGAATTACACACCTTTCTTTGGGTGTCCCACAGAGTCTATTGCCATGGAAGGATGATACTCTTTTGCCACTTTTCTCTTCGTTTGCCATGGCGGATTATATCAACGGCCAATTCTCAATCACTTTGACCTTTTTTTCATTAAAACTCAAGTCTCTAGCAATGACAGAATACATTGATTCATAAGAAGATCACAGAGTTTTTCACGATTTTAAACAGATCTCCAAAAAAATCTTATATTTTGAGATAGTCATAAAAAATTCTAACAAATTCATCAACATTCAGAGTCAGAATAGAAAAAAAAGCTTCATCTGACAAAGATCAATCACTGGCCATGGAGACTAAGTCAATACCTATAGAAAATCTCACTTAGACGTATGCATCGACCCAAACACCAGAAGGAGAGGAGAAAATTAAGCCATTGATGTTAACATGCCCTTTTCTATGAGTTTAATGGTTGTGTCTTCTTCTTATTTGGTTTTGTTATGGGGAGTGATATGTGGATGAAGCCAAATTTCTTCCTCTCTGAAATGAAATTCTTTTGGCCATTGCCATCTTTCTCTGCTTTGGAAGGGAATGCTAGATCCTCCCTCATATCCCTGAGCATTTGCCTCAAATCAACCTTCTGATGTCCTGTGTCGGCATCCTTCCTTGCTCTATATTCTTCGGACAGAACTTGCTTCTTCCTCAGCACATCTCGCATTGATAAAGCTGGTCTTATGACGGGCATTTTGTCACTATTTATCGCATTTGGCCTGGCCAAGCTAATCAGAGGAGAGCCCTTACGAATCGATGTGTAGACATTATTGAGGGTGCTTTCATGGAAATCATTAGGGGTGTTAGAATAGTAAACTGCCAGCTCCTTTTTATTGTGCTCTGGTGTCCATCTCTGTCGAGCCTCTTCGCTGACATGTTGCTTTCTATTTGCAAGCTCAACCCTATTCAGAGCCACTTCTAAGGTCTGTTTATCAAGATTAAGCTTTTGAGTTGCCTGCAGTTTAGAAGAATTAGGGTCATTAAATTGAAGCATAGCCTCCTGTAAATTATTCTTGGAGAAACTCTTGCATTTTTCAGCTTCCAATCCAGAAACAGATTGCTCTTGTGAAATCCCATTTCCTTTTAGTGCTTGGATTTCAGCTAGAGCAACAATCCCTGCTGCTCTAGCTGCTTCTTCCATCTTTTTAGCAGCAACCCACTTCAGTTCGGCAGTTCGTAAAAAACTGCCACTAGTCTGCTTATTCCCTCTCAATGCCTCTATCATTTCAGTTTTTAAAACTTCATTTCTCTCCTTGAATTGCTGAGCCTTGAGGAGTTCTTCTATAAAATTGGAAGAATATTGTCCAAAACTCGAATTTTCATAGGCTGCTGCCTCCGACTTCACAATTTGTTTCAGCTCCTCCAGGGAAGAAGCAGTATAAAGGTCTGTTGCAGGCCTATTCCGGTTCTGCTCCAGTGAGGTTTTCTCTTTTTCCATTTTTCTGTTAAAAAATTCAACAGAAGCTTGAATCATTTTAAGATCAGTGATGGTCTTCCCAAGGTTCAAATTTGCCTTCTGCAACTCCATTAAAATCAGATCCTGCGATGATGTAGGCTGATCAAAGCTATTTGCAGGATTTCTACTCACTTTATCCATTTTTATAACAGTAGGACTTGATATCTGTTCTTGATAATGCAAATCCTGAGCAGCAGCTGCGTAGAAGCTAGACACTTCATTTTGGAGTTGCCGCTTCAGCTCTTCCACCATTCTTTTTGTTGATCCCAATTTTTCAAGTACATCAAGTGCTTCCAATTCCTTTACTATTAGATCCTTTTCCAACTCTGCTGTCTGTTCTTCCATTCTCTTTATGTCAAACTCCTCAATACATTGCTGCATAATAGAGACAATCATTCAGTAAATACAAAGTAGAGAAGGGAACCTAACTTAAGCACAATCATTTATATATCATCCAAGTAACTTCCATGGATTGCCTTCCAGCCAACCTCTCCTTGCCATGGAAAGAAAACAGGAAAATAGTATGGAATCAAAAATTTTGCATGCTATCTGACGGCTAAAATGTGGCAAGTAGAATTTCCAAGGAACCAAGAAAAAATAAGTAATAGGTTCATCGTTTTGAAACAAAAAAGTTTGAGCAAGAAAAAGCATAAGACTGGAACTTGGGTGCAGAAGAAAGAACAGAATCATAAGGTGGATTATCACGAAGCAGAAATTCAAACTATAATGCACAATGAATCCCATTTCCCCACTGGCTTTTCTTCACTGTTTTACAGCTAAATCTATATGGATGCCTGAGTTGCAACACTTTCGAACTGATATAAGCTTAACAACAGTGAAAATGCCAACTACATATGCATATTTTGCTGCATTAAGTTTAAACCTCACTCTTCTAGATCTAAAACTATAGAGATAACTTGCATTAGTAAGCTTATGAACACTGTAAATATAAATTAGCGTGGGGGCAGAGAAACATAATTCTTCCATAAATTATAATGCCAAGGGGAGCTTCATTTACATATTTTACTGAAATGGGTTTAATTTCCTTGCTTCACAGTAGCTACAATAAGTCAAATCTACGTTGTTCTGTCCCAATTTGACAGTAGTGGCTAGAAAGTACGTAAGAACAATACATTAAGCACGTCGTTCAAAATCTTAAGCAATCATAGTCCAATTAGCTTAAAAACTACTTCAAGACTACAATACAGAACAAAACACATAGGGAAAATACAAGTATTAAAAAAACTTACACAAGAATGACCATGATTGCAGTGAGGCATCCTTGGCCTGCTTCCCCAGTACCGATCAACCACCTCTTTAACCGATCCAAAAGGAGGCGATGCATCAATCTCTGCCCGCCCATTGACCCTCCTAATCCAGGGACAAGGCGTTCTACTCCCGCATTTCAAATCGAACAGTTCCGATCCGATGTCAGACCGCATTTCCGTTATGGCGGGGGTTCCAGGGACGACCTGGGTAACGGAGTCCAGTGCTTCCGCCATCATACAGAAGAGAGAGTGGCTCAGAAAAAGAGAAATTTAAAGACAGTGGGTTAGACTTCGAGGACGAATCCATGATAAGAAAGCGATTATGGATACTGGCGCAGATCGAGAATGGTGGAGGCCGTGATGATGGTGTTTGGAGGGGATCGAGTGAGAACTCGGTGGGTAAAAGAGAAAGCGCAAGTGAGAAGCCGGTTCAGGGTCCACTCTACTTCAAGAACCAAGCTTTTGCAGCCTTGATTCGGAGTCGGAGAATGGAAGGTTAGGCATTTCCAATAAGAGTCTTACACGTGGAAGGATAGATGGTGTAAGCCTTTGACTCCGGCGTGATTTACGATCGAAAGAAAGAGCATCGGTAGTTGAAGCCATCATTTTCTCAAAAATTCATGATTTTACTATATTTTAGCGATGTGATCTTACCATCTGTTGCCACGTGTTGCGTTTTACCATTTGTCACATGTAAGCCAATAAAATGCCAATCAACATGTCGTCTGGTGTCTCGCCCTTGACTCGACGTATCGACATTAATATTGTTAGCCCAGCCCATTCACAAACTCAAGTGTACTACGTCTTTCGGTGCTCATAGTATAATATTATCTATTTTAAGTTGAACTCTGCACGAATTTATTTTTAGAGTTAGCCCAAAACGCATTGTACTAAGTAGGGAGGGAAACCTTACTTATAACCATGCATTTTCTATTCTCCCAAACGATGTGAGATTGTGTCCCCCTGATATGAGTTGGACCCACGTCTGGGCCTTTCATAACCTTTACAGAGCGGGCTGCCACAAATTGTACAACTCAAAACTTGATTAACAGCAAAAAATTTATTTAAATCACAAATCATAACGCATGTATGTTGACCCGAGTTTCACACGAAGATCAAGTCGTTCGATCCAGCGTTTCTATTAGGTTTGCTTTTTGGTTGTGACAAGCCCAACCTTTTTAAATCTTTGACATCAATGGTAAACATAAAACAGAATTGTCTCTCGACATTTTAAAACCAACTCACGTATCATTTAAATTTAAACGATAAACAATCAAACCCTTGAAATTTTTGGCCCGAGGATGTGATGAGTCGACAACAATGCGCCTTAAGACTCCGCTGATTATTTATAATTTTTTTAAAACCAAGATTCAAGTAAATCCTTACATCTTTTTGGAGATTTCTCTTAATATTTTCTCAGTTACTGGGTCATAAGACTTCATATATGTTTTAGAAACAATGACTACAAAGTGTAATTAAGGATTGATAATCATGATTAACGTTCATCGTAAAAGCCACCCACTGGTTTGATCAAGTTGATTATCACCCTGCAGAGTCCATGCATTTAATCTACGCGACTCGTTAACCTAGGAAGGGGTATTAATTAAATTCAAGACCTGATAGATTCAAAGCAGTGGCGCCATCGGCTTTGGTCTCACAGTCACAGGGCCACAGAAGTTGATTGAAGTTGTTGTACAATTTAATACCGTGGCACTCTCTCTATTCACTTCCACAAATTTTCATGGCTGCCCAACTCACAAAATATCTAATCTAATGCGATGAACTTGTTGGAATTGGATATCCCGAGTTGGAATTGGATATCCTGAGCTTGTTCCGGCCAGTTACACTCGGTTCGTTTTTGAAAAGTCTAAAAGTTATTTTGATTTCATATCATAATTTGCTCCGTTTTATCGTGCATAAAAATAACGAACGATTCGCAAAAATCTCTTTTTGAGACTCTTTCTTTAATTATTCGGGGGGTGGTTATACTTGGTTTTCGAAAAGTCGAACAATTATTTCAATTTAGTATCATAGATTGTCACGTTCAATTGTGTAATACGTGAAATAAATTTAAAATTGAATTTGATTGCAATTAACGTCTGTTTATCAACAACGTATAGCTGATTTCAAAGACTCTAGATTATCAGTTTTGGGTCGAAACTCGTACGATTTTGTTTGGAGTTAACTCAAAATGCGTTGTAGTAGGTCAGGAGGAGAACTCTATTTATAAACCATTTATTTTTTCAATCTTCCAAGCGACGTGAGATTATACATCTCATTGTTATGGGTTGTACCCTCACAATCAACAATATCTCGGTCGTCTTTCACTCGACGGATAGACACAATTGACGCTGTGAAGGGTCGAAGGTATTGTTCATGAAAATGGCGATCATCAAAGCCAATATCTTCACCAATCATGGGACCAGAGAAACTCATAGCGTGTAGAACAATTGGAGTCTCAGAAAATGCTTAATGAGACATCATACTTGGTTATTATTACCCAACTACACCAAACTTCCTTTCACTCCAATCAACACAAACGCCGGCCTGAAGCAACTTTTTCAACTGAGCAAGCCTTGGACCGACCACGAAGAACTCTCATTTATTGCGCCATTCGAGATGAACTATGCAGAAAGATGCGCCAACGTTTGCATTAAATTGTCTCGCGATTCTTCTGTCCGCCATTGGTGTTATTCTTACTTATACTGAACTCAATGATTCTGCTTTTGTTTGACTGTTTGTTCTTTTACTGTTGCCTGCGTTAGAATTGACGCAGATATTTTAGGACCAAGTAATAGCGTATTTTTATGTATTTCTAGGGTTAGAGGTCTTATTTATTATGTCTACAGGCTACAGAGCATTCTTTCCATGAGAGATTAAGAAGATATTGCTTCAGATTCTTAGAGGGTGCAGCAAGATCTTCCATTGGAGCGAAAATGCATGCAAAAAGCATCGACCGTCTCTCCCAAAAGCCTCTCCAGATCAAACAGGAAGACGGGTTTTTTGCGAGGGTGATGTCAAAGGAAACCTCCATTATCAACTCTTCTTTCAGGGTCTACTATGGCGGATCCTCTGGTGCAGTGCCATTCAGGTGGGAGTCTCAACCAGGCACTCCTAAACACCCAAGCTTCGACGCTTCTCTCCCTCCACTCACTCCTCCTCCATCTTACTATCTCTCTTCCTCTTCCAACTTTAACTCTAACTCCATGAACAAACCTTATTCAAAATCAAATCTTTTGAAAACTATCTTCCAGAAGCTCTCTCCTAAAAGGACTCACAACTCTACGTCATCTACAATTTCTTCTTTTTCTCTGTCTTCGTCCTCTTCCTTCTCATCTCGGTCTTCCTCGAGGTCGTCATCGTGTTCATCGCAGGCCTCAGCTTCCCTGAGCCGGAAAGAAACTCAACGCCGTCGTTTCTTGAGTCCCAACTTTACCTATTTCTTTGACCAGGAGGAGGATGAGCCTCAGAAGGTATCCGCAAGCAGGCCCACTTCATCGGAATCGTGCTCCGGCGTTTCAAGGAAAGCCTCGAACACATGGTGAAAGCGAAGAACGCATTCGCGTCCATTTTAGGACACGGATCAGCCAAAACCGCCTCTGCCTTTTAGTTTGTCAAGCAATTCTTAGCTTGAAAACCCAATAAAATTTTCCTGTCTTCTTCCATTGTCGCGTTGATCACAGCATGGGAATCGGAGCTCTGTACATGTATGGCAATGGCTGCTCTTTCTATTTTGCTGTTGAATTATGAAAACTATTATCAACTTTTGTGTTTATTCAATTGAAAATGCTTGGATGGTGAAAATTTACAAGGCCTGGTTGATTTATAATTCAGGAAACAATCCATAAATCTAACACATGAACAATGTGTATGCCATAAAAGCTTCCAACAACGAAAAAAGATGTTTTCTAAAGTAGTTTTCACAATCTTCTAATATTAATATTTTTTATTTATTCTGTGTATCGATATTTGAGTCTAAAAAATCATTATTCCTGATTTTTTATTAGTAAATTTATCGTCTGCCAGTAGTTTTTTTCCGCAAGAATTTTTCACGTAAATGTCGGTATCTCTATTTGTCAGAGATCGAACAATAACTGAAAAAAGAAAATACGATGTGAGACATCAGATTCAGGTAAAAAAATCCTTTAAAAAAAAAATCACGGACAGAAAAATGAATCTACTATAAAGACCAAAACACAACCGTGAGTTTTGCAACTCTACCTCGCATAAATTTATAGAGAAAATAAAACCTTAAATAAAATTTATAATGTAGGCCCACCGACTAAACCCAATATAATTTGGATAACACCCAAATCAAGGTTTTTAATCTTTGACTTAAAGAAGTTTTTTGAAATTTATGTTTGTTTATTTATTTATTACAATTTTTGAAATGTGAAAAGGTAATGCAGAAAGAAAAATGATTGATAGCCCATTGACCAAGAAGATCTCAAGGCTGTGCTGTGTGGATTTAAATACTCACTCAACGACGTAATTTTGCAATTGTTGACTACCACGCCATGTGCAGTCATTAATTTCTACGTCCCCCAATAAAAAAAAAAAAAAAAAACTTTATATTAAAAAATATAAAAAAATAACCCAAAAATTGATCCACGACCAAAATATACAATGAAGCAGTATTATAATCAAAGTCTGACCAAGTATAAAATTTGAAAATTCTGTCGGGATTCCGTTTGAAAACAAATCATGGTTGGACAACACTAACAGTGTTCATGCATAGATCAAATGCAGTAGCTGCGTGGGCAGAAGGAGGAGGAGGCTACAAAGCCTCACCCCATAAACTCTGACCTACGGCTGGTCTGTATGTATTCTGCGGCGGTCGGCCTTATGGTTCATGCCATTTGGCCTCCTTTTGTTGCAGCACAGCAGCAAATGATAAGGCAGCCACCCTTTCTCTATTTATTGCAAGTTATATTATTAAATTTTATTGAGTTATTTTATCTTTTAGTTCTCTTAATACAATATTGTTAGTTTTGGATCGAATCTCATACGATTTTATTCTTGGGATTATCCCAAAACGCAGTGTACTAGAGGTAGGAAGAAGAATTACTTTGTCAAATAATGTGAGATTGTACACTCCCACTACTACGAGTTTTTTCCTCACAATCAATAGTAACTTTGAGTCCTCATTGTCTTTAAAGGGTGGGTTGTTACAATTTTTGCCTTTTAGGGGCCCGATATACTCATTTACCGCATTTTCAGTTGAGTTTTTACTCTGATACTATTTGTGAAAATTTTAGTATTTCAAGTACAATATTGTCCGTTTTTGCCTGAAACTTGCACCTTTTGTTTTTGGGGTTGGCCCAAAACGTGTTGTACTAGGTAGGAAAAATAACTCTATTTATAAACTATTCACTTTTCACTTTCTCAAGCTATATGAGATTGTGCATTCTCACTGGTATGAACTGAGTCCTTACAATTAACAGAATCTTTGGTCATCTTTACTTTCACAAGGTGGGTTATCACAAAGATTAAGTCACAAAACTCAATATTGTAATTCGGTTTTTATAATAGATTTTCTCATTTTCAGTGGTCAATGAACTACTTTCGTTGGAATCAATTTATACAAGAGTTTTTCTTATATTCTTGTGCTGGCCTAATGTAAATTAAAAGCTTGAATTCATGCAAAATTCACAATATTAATGATCACATGGATACTACGTGATTGTCATTATACATCACATTAGTTTAAATCATGTTTCATTAATACGACGAGTACTCATGAAGACAAAATGCCCACTGGTATCAAAGACTAAGTGTGGTGGTAATGGCGGAAGTGTGGCAAAGGAAAGTTGGATTTTCTGACGTCTCGGTGATGGTGATACAGAGGGAGAGAGAGAGAGAGAGAGAGAGAGAGAGAGAGAGAGAGAGAGAGAGAACAATGGTGCGTATTGTAAGCCTGGATATGCGGGTCAAGCTGGTGTTATTTTACTTGCAATCTAAGCATTATTTTTAGCCTATTCTAACCCTATTTCTCTTCCCTCCTTTCACCACCCACTTTGATATTAACTCACTTAAAAATCACAATCCATTATTAAAAGAAACTATTCTTCTCCATCCGTTGGACTAAATCCTCCCCTTTTCCTGGTTTATGGCCATTGATGAGATCTCTGCAAGTACCCTTTGCTCTGAAAAACTTCAAATAGCTTTACACTCCAATTGACCAGTGCAAGTGTTCATTCAGCCTTTTTTTGGGTCTTAAAGGAATTAAATGTTTTCATCATTTAAGTTGACGGTCGAGCTGAGAAGAACAAATGGCGGTTTATAAGTACTTTTATGTAGACACTGATTACTAGTTAATGGCTGAAATAAGACGGGATAGAAGTAGGTAAGATGGGTGCAAGCACTTGAAACCTGTATTAAACTGTAAGTCACGATCAATAAAAGATTGTAGAGTTTGGCGAAGGTTGCCTAGTCTTTTTCTGTACTTGTCCAATGACAAGTGTTGAGTAATATTTGAGTGAGAAAAATCTGGCTTTCATCAATATTCATTTGAAAAATGAATTTTCAGGGATGAGCGAAGAAGAAAGAGAAAGAGAGCATTAGCAGCAGCCATAACAATGGCTACAAAAAGAAATGATTAAATGAAATGAAAGCAAGGAAGAAAGCGTCGGCAATGGGTTTTGGCCTTCTTCAAAGATCAGATTGCGGCTACCGCACGTTGATGATGCTTATATTAAGGTTTCGTTTTCTGGAGCTTGATCCCAGAAACATTGTTGTTGTCAATGGCGGTGGGTTCTTGATTTTGACAAGAAACAAACATGGCAAACTGCAGCTGGCGGTTCTGAAATATGTCCTATTTTCTCTTTTAAACCTCTATTTTGAGTTGTTTTAATGTTTACAGGGATGAAATATTAGCCTCTTGGATGCCATTGCCTCTCATATTATAACTGATAAACGGCCGTTTAGGGTTCTCCTGGGAAAGAAGCAAAAGCAAAAAGTCAAATTGCATTTAAGGGATTACACGTGAGCAGGAGTAAGTAATCGTACAAGCTCGCATTTATAAGATGTTTATAGTCTCTCTCTCTCTCTCTCTCTCTCTGCAGATCAAAGATCAGTGCTTTTGTATCTCCTTCTTCCCTGAAAGTCACGATTCTTGAAATCCTCGTACTTGAAGCATCACCAGAGACAAACAGAACTTACCCTTGTTTCTTTATTTGAGTTCCAACACTTCATGCATATGCCTTTTGTCTATATTTCTTTCAAATACCATTACTGACCATTTTACCGTTTGTCTTGCCTTTAAAGCAACAGTCTTTTCTACCCTCATTTCTCTTTCTTCCTCCTCTTCTCCCCTTCAAAGCTCGCGCTCCCCCTTTTCAATCTCGTCGGCTCAGCGTCGGGAAAGAAGGTCCCTCTCCGTAGCCACGCCGAGCATGCCTGAATGTCAAGAGAAAGGTAAGCCGTTCAGATCATGGACTTAAATTTCTCTATCGATTTTATTCTTAATATCATAGAATCTGGAAAGAGTACGTTATCTGGTTTTAAGGCAAACACAAAGTCTTATCAACCGTTTACTTGTCTGGTTTTAATGTCATTAGGGAGAGGCTTGATGAGATAGGGAAGAAGGTAAAAAGAGAAACGGATGCTGATGCCTACTATCAAATGAGAAGAAGACACGTAGTAGGGCGCCCTCATGG
>CM039480.1:31066049-31294394 GCA_022433065.1 Begonia loranthoides
ATTATCAAAGACTCCCACAAAACTTAGCTATAAGATCATCAACTGTAATGAACACAGCCAAACATGTTCTTTAGCAAAGAATTTCCAGAATATTGAGTGATAATAAGGAGATTATGAAGAGCAAAAATCGAGTGGTGTAGAGAGATAATGAGAATGCAAGAGAGAAATGAGATTAACATTTGGCCATTTGTGACGGTCCAAAGAAATGAGGATCCAACAACAGGATGTCGATTGGTGATTTTGAAATGCCTCCAAACACTCTTCACGGGGGACTTTTTCATCTTCCCCTCTCTCTCTCCACACATGCGATTCTACCTTTCACAATCATTGATATGCAGTCTGTTATAAGACGTTGGAAAATGAGATAAATATCTTGCATGCAAGAATAAAAAAGACGTTCATGAGCAAGCACGCCAACGCGACCAATTTGTCAAGATGTATGGCTTGGCTGGCCAGGAAGTGTCATTCATATTTGGGTATTGAAGCATCTGAAAATGTACTAAACACAACTTGCAAAAATGGAAAAATAACATCAATTTTAACGCGCTTCAATCTATTTTAAGATCATCTTCACGAGCGCAGTATTTCCTGGGTGGCCTCATTTTTCTGCTTCTGGTACAGTATGGCTCGACTCTGCAGTGACAGCTTCCCCAGCTATTTGATTCAACAAAGTATGTGATTTCACTAGAAACAATAGAGTTCATTGTAAGAGTTTCAAGTTCAAAGGCCGATACAAACTATTGGTTCAAAAATTGTCTTCTTTACTCGTAGACAAATCACCTATGTTCCACTTCTATTCACACGGGGTTCATTAATCATTGCAACAAAACAAATAAACTGTAGCGGCTGCCCTTATTTCCTAAAATGAATTCTCTTTAATGGTGCAGTTATTCACATTTTCACCAGTTAAGTAGTGGCTCTTCATGGATTCCCTTTTATTCTGCAACCTCAAGGATTTTTCAGAGTGATTTCGTCCTTTGAGAGAGAACTGTTGTTGATTGTTAGTAACTCTTGGTCAAAATTTTTGGTAAGCCAACTTCTTCTTTGTTCTGATGAATTCTGTGGGTGAAAATCAAATTTTGACAAATGTTTTGATCTAGGTACATCGTGCTGTCAATCGAGTTAAGTCGTTGCAAATTTAGAGTTCTAAATATTAGAGTTTTGACATTTTTAAAAACGTAAATTTTGATTTTTCAACATTTGTTGATGGGTGTTTCGAATGTGGTTTGTTAGAGGTTTGAGTCTTTGTTAAGAAATTTGAAAGTAAATTTAGAGTTTAAATGTTGAAATTATGCATGAAATTAATGTAAATTAAACCTAAAAGTAATATGAAATGTTTAAGGTTGGAATTTTTTATGGAAAGTTTGAGTTTTTCAAAGTACCAAGCGGTTTAGTGTCGTTGGCATGCGTAGAAGCACGCAGAAGGCACGTGTCCAAGGAATTGAAGGCTGCCGTGCAAACGCACACATCCGCGGGAGCAAAGGCTTTCGCAAAAACATGCAAAAGGCACGAGTCCGCAGAAGCAAAGACTTTCGCAAAAGCACACAAAAGACATGTATCCACGGAAGTTGGCAGAGAAGACGACACTTGGAGAGCGAATGTCCAAATCCAGTCCACGATCGACTGGATTATAAAGTTTGAAGGACGTCAATAATAGAATCAGTCAACCATACTCGATCCAAGGTCGACCGGATTTATGGCAAAATGGACAATGTTCTATGAGCAGACATCCAAACTGGATTCTAAAAGTTGGAAATTTTTTAGGATTGTTCCGTGAATTCCTCAAGTTGGTTCTTATCCCGATTATGGGTTTCAATGAATTTTTAAAGGTTTAGAAAAAGTGAATTGATTTGAATACGTATACTTTGTTAGGTCCATCAGATTAGCGAGAAATTTGAACCGATTGAATTTTTTTGTTTGAGTTTTGTTTGGCTATTGATAGACCATTTGAGGTAGTGATTTATTTTATGCGTAGCATCTCATAGTTTTACAAAACGTTATTTTGAGACGTGTTCTCATACAAGATGATAAGTCCATTTTTATGATTTATCGGGTTTTATATATATATATATATATATTTTTTTTTCACTAGACACATTTTATTAAAGCATGCATATTTTATTCATTAATCATCTTGGTGGAGTGAACCAAATTCGATCGACTCGTGAATGAGTCATGTTTTCTTTACGCACATTCGACCGTTAGAGGATGTGTTTGTTTATGTTAACCAAAGTAATGAGACAATTGATTTTGTCGTGTCCTTAGGTGCAAAACCCTAAACCTGATCAGAGTCTTATTTTTAGTGGCTATGACATTGTGTGCTCAGAGTCCGTGAATAACTCCATTTTCAATGATACTCTATAAGTCTTATTTTATGAATGTACCACACTATTGTGGAGTGTTTTCAACATTTGCCCTACTGTCTAATTGTTACACCAGCTTTAAATGATGTTTTATATCTGGCATGCTCCCTGTTTTGCCTTATTGTTACATATAAGATTTTACCCTTATTGAATTTAGTCGATTCACTCCAACGACATTTCCTTTAAGTTTTTGTTTGGAGAATCCTTAGTTGCTAACGCAGGAGTGAGCTTGGCGGGACTTTACGTATTTTAGTACTTTCTCTTTGAGAGTTTCATTAGTGAGGTTAGAAACTCATTTGTTATTTCCTTTTATGGCAATTTTATTTCTAGATCTATATTTATGACTTTATTTTATGTCACTCATGAACTTTTGGATTAGCTCAGTTGATTGGACTTTGACTATTTGAGTTTTATTCAAATATTTTGCTACCTATTTAGTTTAAAGGTTAAAGGATTGAGCAACTCGGTTCGTTTTCGAGTCGAGTTGTTTCTCATTTTGTTCGGCCCCTTTTTGGGGCGTGACATAAACCACTCAATGTGGAGTCATTGATCCCGCTAGTACAATAAATATAAATCACATGATGAGTTGACACAATTTTCTTCGTCGGCCACACTTTCTACTGAACTTGGCTTTTGGTCCCACTAATACAATTGTGTGCTTTTAACCAAAATCTGCATAGTTTTATTTTTGAATTTTATCTCAAAACTGTTTATACCAGGTTAGAAGGAGAATTCTTCTTATAAACTATTTGTTTTTACATCTCCCAAAATGATGTGAAATCTTGCACTTTTCTAATACAGACTGACTGCTGAACCCTCACATTTATCAAAATCTTAAATCATCGTTGCTTTCACATGATAGACTCCCTGATAGACTACCGTGTTCTCCTTTACTTGTTGCAATTCGTACACCACTGCGATGGCAACGTAGCTTTCTACCGGAAGTAGAAGCTGTAGAGTCACACACACATACATAAGCTAGCTGAGAGTGATTTTCATATTATCTACGATCTCTACGAGGCCATGTCCACCACTCATAAAAGGGTGATAGCCAGGCAGTATGATTCAAGATTTGACAATACCGAGCTTCAATATTAGGTCGAAGGAGAGTGACTTGATGGTTGCCACTATCATCACATTTATGAAAAAGTCGAAAGATACAAACCTACAGGCAGGCAATGTTTCGTCTCCACACGTCGAGGAAAGCTATTAGCCTATATTCCTTCAAACAACCCATGGTTATACATCCTTTAAATCATTTTAAACTTTTACTCGGGAAAAGTACATTCACATGTTCGTGTAGTCATGCGGAAACAAATCCTATCAAAAGACTAAGACTCGGTTAATGTTACAAGAGACATTGAATTTATGATTTCGCATAGATAAAGATTTCAAATGAATACATGACCTTCGTACAAATTAAAGTAGATGTTCTAAGCTTCGTGGAGACACCAAGATCGCAAGATTTGAAGATGAATTGGTCATTCAGACAGTGTTTTGAATCTTGCTTAGATTTAACAGACTTATCCAATTCAAATTCAACCATTTTTATCCGACTAACTTAGTTTGTTTTAGAATCAACTCACTCTGTTGTACAAATTCATTAAGCCCTTCTTTATTCACATCACATAATACATGGCATGAAAGCAGAAAGCAAGTGTGGTACAGGTTACAGTCTTACAGAGTCCAGCAAACTAGAGAAGAAGATGCCCTTTGTAGTTTGCACTACACTGATTGTGACCCAAAGAGTACAACTATTAGTCACGGGGAGGTTTGCAATTATCTTAGAGAATATATCAAATTCGTTGGGGAATTAAAGAAGGAAAAAAAAAGGAGGAAAAGTAGAGAGAGAAATCCCTTGTCCTATCTTCTTCACATGTTAAGGTAACAAAAGCAAACCAGCACATCAGAGGATCACGCGGTGAGTAGATCAACTCTCGCATACCAAAGCCTGAGCTCCCACAAGAATAGCAATGGTTTCCAGCTCTTCTTCAATTGATGGAGCGTTTCTTAACTTAAAGAAAGGCTGTGAAGACGAGAAAACTGGGCTAACTCTGTATTGATCGTCTGTCAAGAGTCCTCTTGTTATTGATCATAACAAGAGTCCTCTTTGATCCATTCTCTTTGATCCTGTCTGGAACCATATTATCGTTCCTTCATTAATTTGAGGAGCTTCAAGCACTATTCCACCATACCTCCATGGCTGCAAGCAAAGAGAACACACAACCGTGCAACAGCATTTGGCTTTACACCCATCTGCTCCATTCTACTAAAGAATCGAAGGGCTTTCTCCGCCAGACCAAGTCGAGAGTAACCAAATATAATGGCTGTCCATGAAATAGTATCTCGGTTAGCGATCCCACATTTTGCATGCACGTCAATCAATGCGATTTCCACACATCTTTCTGAGTCTAAAATTTAGCAAATTTAGCTACGGACTTGTTGACCATAATCAAGTAGAGAGCCAGGGCTTCTTCTTTAAACACGCTCTGCGAATAACCAGAGACCACTGCATTCCGCGGGGTTTTAAAACAACAATTTATGCAATACGAATCGAAAATTGCTCTCGGGTCATGCAACAATCATCCCGAGTACATATCAAAGAGAGCAATTCCCACAAGAACGTAAGAATCAATACCTAATTCCCTTGTTTGCATCTCCCAACATGCTAACTGATTTTGCTACAGTGATGAAAGCATACTTATTTGGCCTCCCTTCTTCATCTTTCATCTGAAGGAAATGATTGAACGCCTCAAATTTGCAGACCATTTGATGTAAATCCCGATATTATTATTCCAATAAACCACAATGTGTTCTTCCATGGGTGTTGAATTCCTTACTTGTCTATTCAATTTCTCCAATTGGGAAAACATGTTTAGAAGCGTTGTAGGTACAAAAGTATGAGATGCAAAGCCTCTTATGACAATCTGCTAGTGCACCATTTCACCCAATGCAACTGACTCCCATCCAATACACGTCTGCCAGATTGCAGAATACGCATACTTTTCTGGTAAATTTTCAACATTCTGTATCTCGTAAAAGAACTCCCATTCTCCGTTTATCCAACAATCGCGGCGGTCCAAGAGAATATGTTTCTCTGAGACATTTTATCAAACAGCTGACGAGCTGCATCAACATCTGAGCATTTTGAGTAAGCATGTGCCACATGATTCCACAAGACCAACAAGTCGTGGTCAGAAAACTTTGATTTCAAGAGAATCCCGTGAGCAGTTTTTGCGTGCTGAACGAGCTCAGTTTTCATGAAGAACATCGACAAGGGCTTAAAGTCGAATCTGCTCCTTCGTTTCGTCGGCGGGAACTGAACTGGAAACTTTGGTGGACGATGCTCCATTTGGAATTATGGCAAAAGGAAATGGCGGAGTCAAAAATGAATAAACGTACTGCAACCTTTTAGGTATCAAAATCAGGATAGAAACCAAGTTCACCGATACCGATCAGCCAACTAGCGTAAAAGAGCAAAAAAATTTCCGAGACAGAAGAGAGCAAGACTCGCCTTTTGTTATTAGACGAAGCTGTGTGAAAAATAAATGCCGAAGAAGGCTGACCGACGCCCAATTCGATGAGGGAAACTCGTGTTAATGTCTCGTCCCCACCATTTGAGCAGATTGATGCAGCAGTATCAGCCCATAACTGACTTTGGTTCGCTTTGAATTTTGGATGAGGAAACAAAAAGACCGCTGCTTTTATCAACGATGGCGTCGCAATCTGAAAACAGTTGTCCCTAAGTCAATCGGACTCAAGCTTACGGCTGTTCCAACCAGAATTAGGAACGGGTTGAAAATCAGATTCACTGCAAAATCAGATTCGAAATCAAATTTTCCATCAATATATCGTTTCTCAATATTAAACCGCATCTTCTCTAAACATCCATAGATGTCCCCTAAAATTTCTAGTCGTCCCTTAGTATTAAACAATGTCGTAAATGGATGGACATATGTGATGGGTTGAGGAACGTCCGTTGTTAATTGAAGGATGTCCACCGTAAGCAGAGAGACATCTGTTTTAAATTAAGGGACGTCCGTTATGAAACGAGAGACGTCACTTGTGGGATGAAGGACGTCCTGTAAAACAACTTATACGATCTATACATGCTTCACAAATCAAAAATTTTTAGCATATAGATCCACGGGGAATTAACTCTAAAATACCTCCGGCCATTGACGAGTAAAACAGGGACAGCTGCTTTCCCTCCTTGAAGAATCTCTTCTAACTCTTAATTATCTCGTAACAATGGTGTATGTTGTTTCTGAATTGAGATAATCGAATTAGAGGACCTCTAATATCAATTTCCTCCTATTTATTAACTTCTACCATCATTGAAGTTAATTGAAGGATATGGGTGGTTGTTTCTTTGATGGAAATTGTAAAAAACCAGACTACTACATTTCATTAGCAGTTATTTCTCTGAAAAAACTGCTAATGCCAACACGTCCGTCTTAATTTGAGAGTCTTCTCACTATTTCATCATAGTCGTTCATCTCTCGTGTTGAACTTTTATCTTATGTATTAGATGTTCCTTAATTTAATCCAACGATTATCTTCTTTTCTTCCTTTATCTTTTTTCATCTAATCGTCTCTTATTCCTCATTGTTTGCTGACCACTTTATTTTGGTTCAACCTCCCTCCACTTCTATTCTTTTCTCCCCTTATCCATATATTTTATATATATTATCCAAGTGGTCGGCTTGTTGCTGATTTTGTTGCCCATAATTTAGAATCAAAGTTATTTTGATTCGTATCATTTTGTATCAGAGCTAATCTGATTTCCCATCAAAATTTTATCTCCTTATGGATCAGCATTGGACGTCCTTCATCGTTGAAAGATATTCAATATTGTTCCTTGGACGTCCGTTAGAGGTTCAAGTGGCATCCTTAGCGTTTTCTAAGCAATAAACGTGAACTCAATATTTGTATCAGTGTTTTTTTTTTTTGCGAAAAATGTGACTGCGAGGTTTGCCTTCTTCATTTCTCATGATTCAAAATATTAGTTGTGTGTAAAATTTATTTAAAATTTGACTTGTCCCTTACCCCAAAACTATAAAACTAAAGGATTTGTTTTGTTAATTTATCTCAAATTAAAAATTTTAATTTATTAATGCACATAAATAGTTAAGGTCTCTCTCTCAAAATATGAGAGCACGTTCACCAAGTAGAATGGCTTTATCGCATATGAAACGACATGTCGTGTGAAGCTTACAGTTTCTTTCTCGGCTCTCCCTAACCGGTGGCGGTTTGTAGTCTCTTCAAAAATGACGATTATTGCTAAGCGTCCATTAGATTAGCCTACCGTGGTCAAACTTTGGCTCATCCTCCGCCAACCAGCTTTTCTGCTTTTGACCATGAGCAGATTCCAGAAATCAGTTTGCGTGGAGTCAATCTTCTCCGCGTAAAACTCCCCTTCTCCGAAAAACAACGTCCGAAAAGACAACGGTAACTGAAAATAAAGATTAAGACAGCCTGTGCGATGATGTTTCTTTTTGGAATCAATAGCGGGATGATCTGAGCTCAGAGAGAACATCTTCTCCACTGCGGATCCCCGAATTCTTCTTTCATGGGTATGTCTTAGATCCTACTGTTTTTGAACTCTTAACTCTCGGATCGTATTCATATCGGACTCTTGACTCTTCCTTCTGCTTCTTCCTTTTCATTTCCAGCTGCCAGTTCTTTTTTTATTGTCAATTTCTTCTTTGTTGTAGTTCATCCGAGCTAGGGAGCTCCTTATTTACGTGTTGTTGATTGTGAATGAAGCCAGTGGATCCTTTCCTTCTGTTTAATTAAAGTCTGGTGTTTGTTGGAGTAATTACTTAGATTTCGAATCTGTGACTTTTGTGGTCGGCTTCTATTTTCTAATAAATTTTGCTTTGAATCACATGGGTCGGCTTCTTTTATATGCATTTCGTTGCTGGTGATTCGTGAATTTGATTTTTTGGACTGTTTATTGGGCTTCCCGATTTCCCTTTCCCTTTGAAATAATAGGTCTGTTCTAGAGGGATATTGCCGACTGACATCCCAGTTCAAGTATTGAATGAGGGTGGATTTTTCTGATACAATGGTATCAACCAACAATGTAAATCACAAACAGGAGATTGTAGAGTCTAATGGCCAAAAGGTGAAGGCTCACAAGGATCTCCACATTTCGACCTCTAGAAAGACCCTCCTAAGGGATGGGAGCTCACAAAGAAGTTCGTCTCTTAGTGTTACTGCTCCTACTAATGCTGGCAAAATACAAATCCCCAAATTCAGTGCTGCCTCGGCCTCATTTAAGAGGTTTGCGGAGGAAAGAGACAAGATATCTCAATCTGTAAATTCTGTGTCTGGTCATCACATCAGAGAGCGGTTAAATGATGTACTTTCGAGGAAAATCGATTGGCATTTAGTCAGACACATGTGCAAAGAATGGATTAGAGACCCAATGAATATGGCCCTTTTCGCATGGATCTTCATTGTTGCTGTTTCAGGAGCAATTTTGTTTCTAGTCATGACTGGAATGCTGAATCATGCCATCCCAAAAAGGTCTCAGAGAGATATTTGGTATGAAGTCAACAATCAAATTCTAAATGCATTATTTACTCTTATGTGTTTATACCAACATCCTAAGCGAACCTACCACCTCGTACTTCTCTGTCGATGGAAACCTGATGATGTTACCAAGCTAAGAAAGATTTACTGCAAAAACGGGACTTACAAACCCCATGAGTGGACCCACATCATGGTGGTTTTAATTCTCCTTCAAGTCAACTGTTTTGCTCAATATGCACTTTGTGGTCTAAACCTGGGTTACAGAAGATATAACCGTCCAGCCATTGGTGTTGCCATCTGTATATCAGTTGCCATTGCTGCCCCTGCAATTGCTGGGTTATACTCCATTGTTAGCCCCCTTGGGAAGGATTACGACTGTCAAATTGACGAGGAAGCACAGCCTGGGGATTCTGCCCCTGAAAAGCAAGAACAGCGAAGTCTGAGATCGTATGAGAGAAGATATTCATTCGCAAGAAGAGATGAACAGAGAGTTGTCGTTGATGGACCGCGATGGAGTGGAGGGATACTTGATTTTTGGGACGACATTTCCCTGGCCTATCTCTCCCTCTTTTGTAGTTGTTGTGTATTTGGGCGGAATATGGAGAGGCTTAACTTTGGAAACATGTATGTTCATATTGCCACCTTTCTTCTATTTTGCACGGCCCCTTTTTGGATTTTCATCTTAGCAGCTGTAAACATTCAAAACGGAGTTGTTAAGGGAGCTATGGCAGGGACCGGGATCGTTCTTTGCGTGTTTGGCTTATTCTATGGTGGGTTCTGGAGGATTCAAATGAGGAAGAGATTTAATTTGCCTGCTTATAACTTCTGTTTTGGTCAGCCAGCTGCCTCCGACTGCAGCCTTTGGCTTTTCTGTTGTTGGTGCACTCTTGCTCAGGAAGTAAGGACCAGCAATTCATATGACATCAGAGAAGATAAGTTTTGTCTTAAACAGACGGACTGGAGTATCCATCATCCCAATTCATCTTCTATATCAGGTACGACTAGTCCATTGGCTAGTGGCTGGACCCCTAATTTTTCAAGTCCCTCTCGGGATCCCAGAGGATCTTCTAGTCCAAATATTCAGCTTGCTTCGTTACAAGAAGAGTGTTTCATTGAGGTTGAAGATGAAACCATGAGGCCACCTGCTCCACCATTGATTCAAAGAGAAACCACTTGATCGAGAAAAGGGAAGAAATGCTTCAGTTTTGTGATTTGTGAGTAATACTATACTTTATTAATGAAAATATGCTTTTCTTCTTCATTTGGCTTCTGTTTTGATCTATCTTTGCAAAGAACTACTGCCGCCTGCTGTAATTTGATCTGAGGCAATGCATATTTACTATTTCACCTCCATTGAAATCAGGCAGAATGTCTACTTATTGGGTATTATTTGTTCATGTCTAGTGTTTAAAATTTGGTCTCGTTTTCTGGTTCACGTGTCGATTTAGGTGCAAAAGCTCAGTGTTCCTAAAAATGGCGGTGGGTCACTTCCATTGCCAAAGTTGCGGAGCTTTCAAAAAGTGGGTATAATGGGTGCGTAGTAAGCAGGCATTTGAAAGTGTTAAATGCCATTAGTTTATCTTAATCATTGATGGCATTATTTCATCTTTTGTCATCACCACTTTTTATTATTATTCCACTCCATACTCCAATTATTTTCTGGTTATGTGGTGTAAAAAGTAAATATTTTTTTTTATTCTTATTTAATACCTCAAAATTTAAAATATTAATAACAGATTTCTTCATCACTAAGCTTCTCGTTAAATTATGGATATTATTTTCAGAAATTATTTTTTTCTGTAGTAGATATGTGGCGTTTTCAATGCTCTTAATACAATTTTGTCCACTTTGAGTCGAATCCTGTACGATTTTGTTATTGAGATTAGCCTAAAATGCGTTGTACTAGATAGGAAAGAGAATTCTATTTATAAATCATTCACTTTTTATTTTCTCAAGTGATGTGATATTATGTATCCTTATTGGTATGGGTTAGACCCATACAATCAATAGCATTTTGGTCGTTCTTGTCTTTAGGGCTTGCTGCCACATGATACTTACTTTCTGAGGAAAGAAAATATAATTGACATTTCATGGCCAATCGATACGAAGTCAACTTAGATATAAAATTTACGTCATTTGCCCCGTTTTATTATTTTGAAAGTTTCTTAAATTATTGCATACCCGTAGCTAAATATCTATTTAGTTGCTCATGACATTATAGTATTTTTTGAGAAAAAGTTGAAAAAAATTAAGGATGTTCTACCAAATGATAAAAACAAAGGGAAAGTAACAAATCAATTATTGTACTTGAAATCAATGACAAGTTAACAATTGAACAATTTTGTTAACAACTTAAACAATGAACTATGAAAAATTGACAGAGGAAACATCGTCGTTGTGATGAACCCGCAAAGAAATCATTTTCAACATAGAAATGAACCCGCGAAGCAAATATATATCTGCAATTCTAATTCTAGTTCAGTTTTATGATAAAATCAGAATAATTGCAACAATTTTACGGCGAAGATGAATTTCAGAAAGCTTTGGCATGGTCTTCTCGTCGTCGAAAATAATTCTCATGTTTTTAGTTTTCCAAATATCTTCCTGCGGCTCACCCTTCTCTTCATTTCAACGTCCAGTTCTTCTCACTATCTTCTCTTTTCTCTTCTTGATTAGTTGTTGTCATCCAGTTCTGATCACAAATATTTCACTTTTCGCAGAAAAAATATATCTTCTCAGTGAAAAATAGTCTTTCTCCAACGGAAAGTAATCGTTTTGCCAACGAGAATTAATTTTTTAACTCTGATTAGTGGAAAGATAACGTTCCGTAGTGGAATGATAACGTTTTTAATAGAAAACATAACTGCGATGTTTGTTCTGTTTATTTTTTTTATAATTTAATATTTAAATTATTAATAAAAATTATTAAACATTGGACTTGTAATTGATTATATGTTACGGTTGATTTATTAATTTTTTTTAAGATAATATTAATTACATTACCACTAACCACGAAAGAGCGCGTTTGATTTTTAACGAAGGTTACTTACCAAGTGAAAGGATATAGTTGTAAATTTGAATTGCGAACGAGCTTTGACTACTCCTCCCACGTTCCAAGGTCACGCGTTCGCCTGTCTCATTTATTTATATCCGCCTTTGATAGCTAATAGGAGCACGACACGTCTTGAAATAATGCTTTTTGTTTCTGTTTTGCTGATACTAGTTGTCAGACTACATAAATGCGCCTATACACCCAGATAATAACCAAAATGCCCTTTCAGATTGAAACATTTTGTAGGTTGGTTCGCCAGCTTCGGAATAATGATGCAACCCCTCGGGGCTAATGCCTATATAACGGCCTTCTACCTCCCCTATTCTCAAAAACCTCTCTCTCTCTCTCTCTCTCTCTCTCTCTCTCTCTTCTCTCTCTCTGCTGAATTAGGCTAGAACTGGCTCATTATCAGGGAACTCTGGAGGAAGAAGATTCCAGTAATCGAGGGGTGGTTCTCGGCCTCTACGAGGCCCTAGGCTCTCGAGACGTCAAAACCGTCAAGAAGATTATTGCTCCTGACCTAGAGTGGTGGTTTCATGGCCCGCCGTCTCACCAGTTTCTAATGCGCATTCTCACTGGCGCCAAATCCGCGGACAAATCTTTCAAGTTTCTTCCTGAATCCATTGATTCCTTCGGCCCCACTGTCCTCGTCGAGGGTTGCGATCAGCGCCGTTCGATTTCCTGGGTCCACGCCTGGACAGTCACTGATGGGATAGTTACTCAGGTGAGGGAATATTTCAACACGTCGCTTACAGTCACTCGCGTTGGAAACCCGACAGATTCTCCGCCACCTTCCGAATTCTCTAGCGCTTCATCATCAACGTCATCGAGGGACGAGATCACTCTGGCGGAGTCCCCGAATCACTGTGTCTCCATCTGGGAGAGCACCCTCGCCGATCAAGGTGGGAAATCCGTGCCGGGTCTGATCCTCGCTTTATAATCGCTTCGATCAAGTGCAGCCGTGTCTACTAGAAATCTAATACTAATAAAGAGAATGTACACGTTGCAATCCATCATTGGCTGATTTGAGGGTAAAAGAGATGTAGTAAATTAGGGTAAACATCGTGTTCGGTCTGTGTGCTCTGTTTAGCTATTTCCGTACTACTTAGAATTATCTCGTGTGTAATGGTGTCGAATAGTAGAATGAGGGCGATGCCCCATTGGTCATTTATTACCTTCGCGTCTGTAATCTCCTATTTCTGCCATAAAATAAGGACGCTTTCGAGTGCTCAACTTATAATCTCTAATCCAATATTTAGCTGCTAATCTCAATTACCCATCTAATACACTTAATTAATGACACATTAAAGAGATGTATAGTTGTAAAATAATACAATTATATCATAATACAATTATAAATTAGGAGTGGGTAAAATAATTGCATGGTTGGTTAATTATAACATAAAATAATAAAGCCACTAGTTCATATTAAACGTAGTGGTACGGGTACCAACGGCAACGTTCAATTCACTCTTGAAAGGAGAGTCCTATAATTGACATTATTAAATTAGATCAGCCAAACCCCCGTCCTCGAATATTAGCACCTAATCTGAAACCTAACCTCGCAGACAAAGCGATCTAAGCCACTCAGTTTGACGCGCTTACATCCTTAAATCTAGTGCAGTCTGGACAGGTTTTTCGTTTATTTAAAAGAAGACAAAGTTCTTTTATTTATTTATTCGCAATTATTTTTCAACTTTATATGATAAAATAACGAAACCTTTATAGAGAGAATCCCACGATCAATTGCGCTCCTGAAAGTATTTAACACAATTGATAATAATTCATATTTTAGGAATTTACAATAAAAAAAAAATCCAAATTTAGTAAGATTTACTTGTTTTTTTGTTTTTTTAAGTGTTTTTTTCCAAGTTGTTCTCTTTTGTCATTGGGTTAACAAGCTATTTGTGCCAGCCGCCAATAAAGCGCAAAATCTTAGGGTCCTTTTTTGGTTGGTGGGCTCAAGGTTGAAAGTGGTTTTATTATTTAAAATAAAGAAAGAAAAAACAGGCGAGTGCTTGAAATTCCAGATCAACGATTGGGTCTTCTCGGAGGGAGAAGAAGTGCTGGTGCTGGTGCTGGTGCTGGTGCTGGTGTGGACGCTTTAGATGAGAAAAACAATAAGAAAGAGGGGTTACCCATTGACCATGTCATGTGAACGCTTTAGATGAGAAAAACAATAAGAAAGAGGGGTTACCCATTGACCATGTCATAATTCTCAACCGCTAAAGTGGGGAAGACGACGCCGTCGCCTGCCATGTCATCCTACTGTTGTAAATATAGAGTTACATGTGGACCAATCAAAGAAGTAGCTGTGATAGCTGATGTGGATCACTAAAGTTGACGTGGCTTATGAAATACTATAAAAGATTTAGAAGAGACGAGGAAGCTAGGAAGTTGATATGTTATTTTCAGTTTTTCTTTTTTGTAATTTCTTTATTTCTTTGTAATTCAAGCTGACGATGGCTCAATCAATGAAAAGTCAATTTTTTTTCTTGAATTCCGATATCCGATCATAACAATTGGTATCAGAGGTACGTTCTAATTTCAATGTGGTCTAATGTATCAGTTTTTTATGGAGGGATGGATTGTTATGGTTGTCATGTTCCCACATCGGAAGTAAGATTGGTTGTGGGCTAACTTATAAGTTGGTATTTCTCTTGCCTGTATGATGCGTTTTGGGTTGGAAACCCGTGAAGACTTATGAGAGCTCAAAGCCAACAAAATCATACGATGAGGTTGTGTCCACTTATAACATTGGTACAACAAAAACACAAAAGAAAAACCCAATGGTCAAGTAGCCTCTCGTGTGGGTAAACAGGTTGTTGGAGAAAGGTAATCAAACGGAAACTTGATCGGGCATTTCACACTGGTTGTTCCAATCTTGCTTCTGCTTTGGACAGGACAAGTTCTTTGACTGCATCAAAAATCTAGGAAGGATTTGTTCCCATTTATGAAAACAAAGATGGAGATAGTTGGAGACATGCCATGGCAAAGAGGGATGACAACCACCAAGAAGTAACTTACAACAAGGTTTTGGGTATTGTGTAAGAGGGAAATTACCCATTGTGTTTTTTCTTCGGTTCAACTTCAACCCTGGCAACGAGCCAGAAGGGCCTATGTCCTGCTTGACGGGCCTTAGGGGCTCCAAGTCTGATCCGGCGTGAGTTCACTTGTCTTCATCTACTAGAGGTTCGCCATGTTTCGACGAACTCACAACAAATATCGTCAGATTACCGCTTAAAAAATTATAGGCCCAGCCCACATGTAGTATGTATGTATAAAGGCTAATGATATATTTATCCTTAAATATTAAATATTAATTAACATATAATAAATTAAAAATAATTAAAATAAATCATTAATTATATTAATCAACGTAAGAAATAAAAATAGAGCATAAGAATAAATTGGCCAAAATGTCCTTTAAAATTCCATCAGAGAGCGGTTACTCTTAAAAGTTTGGGAAAACTGTAGCGGGGTGATTTGGTAATTGACAGCTGACAGTTTCCCGCTCTTCCATTACCAGAGCTCACTGTGAGTGTCAGTTCGATGCGATTCTGCAGCAGAAAAAAATTCTGAATATCATTCCTCTCATTTTCGAATTCGTCAAATTTTTCTCGCGAAACAAACAGTGAGATTGTCCTCTCGTCCGCCTGCACAGGCGCGTTTACCAGGTATTCTTTACTCCGTTTGGATATATGCGACGCTCTGGCTTCCATTTCTTTTACGTCGCCGTTGATTCTCAGTTTCATGCGATTTCAAAGCTTCCTGTATTTCTATCTGTTCTTTTTGTTCTTTTCTCCGGGAGAAACTCTCGTTTTATACGCAACCCCTGCGAGTTCATAGAATGACAAGTTGTTTTGATTCCAACTCACTCTTGCAAATTTCCTGACTAATATTTAAATTAGAGAGTTTCTATATTTCTTAGGTGTTAGTGACAGTAGTTTTAATTTTCACGATGATTGTGGTGTTATTCAACTGACCGCATCTGCTTTGGTTCTCTTCCATAGTGCTCTTCATGGATCTATGTGATATATGTGTCTCTGCATAATACTTTAAAACTCAATTATGATATTTAATGTGAAGAAACTCTCACCGCTCGTTGTGAGTTTTAAGAGAGTGCCTCTTGTTTTTTCTTCTCTTTTTATATGCAGATTTACTACAAATATAGTCGTTAAGACAGACTTAAATTTGTAAAAGTCATTTAACAAACTATTGTGAGTAAAAGGCTAGTAAGAAAGATTGCAATCCTATACTCTGTAGTATGTCTTCCTTTTTCACTTCTGTCTTGGGCCTGGGTTCTGGATATTTATGAATTTTCACCATCATTTACAATGTGATTTCTCAATAGTGATTTGTTTGCTTTGATGAGTAAAATCTTCTGTTGAGATGTAGTAGCATTCTTGCCCCTACTTTGTTTAATACTGTCATGAAGTCCTCGTGTGGCCTTTGGTTTATTGAACCTGTGAACTAATAATCCTGAGATTGTTAGACGTCTTCGTTGTTTTTAATTTTATTTTGTGTGGGATTTTCATTGAGAAAGTATACGCTAGAAATTTAACTTTAAGTAAAATTATAGCCAGGAGCATAGTGTTCTGATACTTTTCTGGAGCTAAGGAATGAGAGGTGGAAGGAAGACCCAGTCATTTACTTTGAAGGAAAAAATTGAGCCTTCATGGCCATTAAATTGCAGCGGAACCGCCAGGAATCTAAACAAGAGTGACCTTGGTGGAGTTATTTTTGGTTGCACGCACAGCACAATTGGTGAATGTTATTCAAAAGAGTTGTTTGGTTAGTCATCAACATCTTTTTTATTTGGATGTAGTAGTGCTTCTGTTCAAGTGTCTTTTGTGCAATTCTGCTCTCCAGAAGTTAACTCACATTCTTCCCATACTTGTTGAATAGGATTACCCTCACGACATATATCATACATACGCAACATTGATCCTGGTCTGCCGCTTTTTTTATTTAACTACAGTGACAGAAAACTTCATGGAATCTTTGAAGCAGCTAGCAAAGGGAACTTGAACATAAATTCATCTGCGTGGAGTGCAGATGGTTCTGATTCTACCCCATATGCTGCACAGGTACATTACAAGAATAAACAAGCTGTTGTGATTTATCTATTAACCAAATTATCTCATAATTATCACAGAACAGAAAACATAAAATAACACAAAACTTTACGTGGTTCGGACAAACTCGTCCTACATCCACAGAGGTAATCGTCGATCAGATTTATTAATATCCAAGAGTACAAAGAATCGAAAATAACAGCAAGAAGCAATAGAACCTACAGTTGAAATCTTGAAGAAAAACGTCCAGAAAAATCTTCTCTGTCAAAACCCAAAACCTAGAAGAAAAACTTAACTTTTTCAGTCCCTGATCTTCATCTTTGATCTTCACTGAATTCCTCTTCTTCGTCTGTCTCTACCCTGGAAGATTACCCTCTCTCTGCTGTTTTCCCTAATCGCCTCTCGCTATATGGTTTCCTCGAATCGCCTCTGTCTCTTCTATTAGCCCCTTTTCAGAATTGTTTTCACTATCCATCTTTTAATATCCAGATAAGAAGGACCAAGACTTGAGTCAAACTTCTCCTAGAGGAACATCCATCCTCTTTATTATATTTTTCATCCGTACTGTCACAGTTGCCATCCACGTCACAGCTGCCATCCACTTCTCCATGATAAAAAATTGTTTCAACTTTTACAATTTTCCACCTTGAAACTATTTTTGAATCTAATGAGACAACTACCTCACCATCAACAAAGTTATTCAACCTGAACGTTATCTAAATTTGAGCAAAGCTCAAACTTAGCTAATTTCAAAACCTTCATTGAACCATCTGGTAAACTTTCCTGGAACTCCACCTCCAACAGATTATCCTTTTGAGACAAGACAATATTTCCTTGTCTCCTACTCCTCAAAAAATCAATCCCAAGCATTTTCCTTGCTTGACCCATATGTTCCCTTTCAAAATCCTTGGCCTTCAATTTTGAAATTGTTGAAGATATACTCTTCCTTGAAACAACCTTATCAAACCAATTGTTCCAGTACCATGGAATTTTCTTCCACCTGTATAATTCCCCTGACTTGCCAGCAACCATTGTTTCATCCCACAATTTCTTGACACTGCACTTTTCTGAATTATACAATCCTACAGACAAATTGAGAACATATGCACTTTTTCCAGCATATTCATACCTCTCCAATCTGTTCCTGGTGATTTGGTAATTCACCAGCTGTCCCACATCATCAGCTCCTTTTCCTTTGGCTGACTCCACCTCAACTTGAGCAACCGATGAGGAATTTTGACTCTGCTCACTGCCCTGCTCCAACTGTGAATCCCATAGTTGAGTTTCTTTCTCCAAGGCTTCAATTTGTCTTGATGATTGATCTGTGAAAGCCTTTCCTTGCAAAATGTATAACCCATTTAGCAGCCTTGCTTTCATCACAATCAGACTTCCTTTAATAACTCTTAAGAGTTCCATTTTTCATTTTTATCCAGCATCCTGCATTATCCAGCATCCCAAGAGATAATAAATTTCTTTTGAGATTAGGAACATACTTGAAATCCCGAATAGTCTTCAAACAGCCATCAGACATCATAAAATGAATGCTGCCAGAACCCTCAATTTTACAGGATTCATTGTTGCCCAATAAAACTTGACCACCTAAACCTCCACTAAAATTATGGAGCCACTCCTTCTTATGTGTTATGTGAAATGCACAGCCAGAGTCTACAACCCAATGGTCTTTTGGATCAACAACTGAAGCAACCAAGACATCTGTTGAATCAAATTAATCAATAGCAACTGAAGCATCTCCTCTTCCAATATTCTGTTCATTCTTTTTCTTCGTCTCTATCTCCTCAACCTTTCTTGTATCACTTTCTGGCAGCTTCATCATGGCTTCTTTATCAATTGCCTGAGTTATACCTTGATGCACCAACAAGGCTTTAATCTTGATACGCCAAAGACCGATCATTCATCCCGGTGAATTTCTCCACCTCAAATCTGGCCATCACAGAATCTTGAAGAAACAGACTGCTTAAATTGAAGAATACCCACCGTATTTTTCCAAGCTCAATCAGAACAAATCTGAACTACTAATCTGAACTTCTAATCTGAAGGTCGCGGGAGCCGTCTACGCTCACCGCACCAATTGTTGTGATTTATCTATTAACCAGATTATCTTATAATTATCACATAACAGAAAACGTAAAATAACACAAAACTTTACGTGGTTTCGGACAAACTCGTCCTACATCCACGGAGGTAATCGCCGATCAGATTTATTAATATCCAAGAGTACAAAAATCAAAAATAACAGCAAGAAGCAACAGAACCCATAATTGAAACCTTGAAGAAAAACGTCCAGAAAAATCTTCTCTGTCAAAACCCAAAACCCAGAAGAAAAACTTAACATTTTCAGTCCCTGATCTTCATCTTTGATCTTCGCTGAATTCCTCTTCTTCGTCTGTCTCTACCTTGGAAGATTACCCTGTCTCTGCTGTTTTCCCTAATCGCCTCTCGCTATATGGTTTCCCCAAATCGCCTCTGTCTCTTCTATTAGCCCCTTTTCAGAATTGTTTTCAATATCCATCTTTTAATATCCAGATAAGAAGGACAGCTCAGCACAAGACTTGAGTCAAACTTCTCCTAGAGGAACATCCATCCTCTTTATTATATTTTTTATCTGTACCGTCACAGCTGCCATCCACGTCACAGCTGCCATCCACTTCTCCATGATAAAAAATTGTTTCAACTTTTACACAAGCATTAACTTTTTTGAAGATTTTTCGACTTATTATTTACTTTCCTTGGATTGTTGTAATACTCCTTTTCTTAAAGCTGATGCATGTCATTGGTGTTCCAAGGTTAAATTTAGGATCCACATGGAGTGTCAACCTTTGTGTGAGGATCAATTTAGCACTCTTATTTCGGACAACTACTACGAACATAAGCTGTTCTGGTTTGAACTAGATCAGAAACAGACAAGGAACCTGATCTCTTTGTTTTCCTCTTCACGGCTTCTGAGGAGTGAATTGCCTTGCTCTTCAATGGAGAATTCCAATTCTTCAGTTCAATTAGATAGAGGCTTCAGTAGATGGGGCTCGTGCTCTCTTAGCGAATCCAGTTTTGGTGGGCACAAGAAGTTGTTGGATCCTCCGAAAAGTAATATGGCAGCTGAAGTATGTCTTGAGAAAGCCTTGTCAAAGAAAACATGGAGCTCTTTGTTTAAAGGTTCAGCTACCTCAGAAGCAAAGAAGGAACCAGAAGACTTTAGAACTCCAGATACAGAATTTACTCTTCCAAGTAAAATTCAGCCCAACATGGAATATAAATCTTCAAAATTTTTGGCTTCTTCAGATTCACAGACCAAGCTTTTATGTCCTCAGAAAAATCAATGGGAAAATTACACCGAGCAACGTACAATGTTAAACCGCAGTAATGAAGTTCCAAACTCTGCCATGGATGCTATGATATGTAAAGGCGGCGGAAATGTCGAAATACAGGCTTTGGAATTAAATACTTCTTTTGCAGACAAATCCAATATGCCCGAAATTTCTTCACGGGACAACAAAAATTTAATTGAAGAAAGCCAGGATTTCAATAATCTTTCCAAATGTCGATGCAATAATTTGGAATGGTGCATATGCACGGCTTCCATTTCTGGTGAATTACCCTCAATTTGGGCTTCAAAAGAAGAGCTTGCCTTGGAGGATGATCATGAGCAAAGCATTCCATTACAATTGAAGGGATCTAAAGAGAATTGCTTTTCTGAAAATGCTATGGATTTTGATCTGATGTCGTCTAGTCCTCAATATGTTGTGGCTCAGGTAAGTCAAAATGTTTGTAGACTAGTTATCTTTTACCCGATGTACTCCATCTAACATCCTTATATTTAATTTGCTTATGAAGTTGCTGGAAGTAGTCAAACATATGAAATCGTGCCAACTAAAACAAGCTCTAACTATCAGCGCTTTGGAGCAAGATCAGGTATCTTTTCAGTTTTTAGCACTTCCGTCTATCTTATATTACTACACTAACTCCCGTTTTCATATGATTTTTTGCTTTCAATTGATCACTTTTCATGCGCGCTTGTAAGATTACCTATCATGTTTTATGAGTTTTTCTGTGGGTTAACTTTTGAAAAGTAATCATGCAAGGAGGATGAGTTGTTTAGAACAGTCCTATTCTTCCATATAAGTGAACTAAAAAATTATTACATTCGAAACACAGGTTGAAACAAGAGCCGAAATTCAACATTTAAAAGAAAGATGCCATATGTTAGAACGTTACACACATAAAGAAAAAAGTGACGGGGAAAAAGTGCTTGATTCAAATGATAGATCTCATCTAAACCTTGATGGTTCCATACTCATAGTCGGAGGATGGAATGGCGGAAGTTGGTCGTCAACTTTGGAGTGTTATCATCATTCGCTGGATCTTTTGAAACCTATTACTTCAATGAGGTCTGCGCGATTATATGCCTCGGCAGTGAAATTGAATAACGAGGTTTACATTTTTGGTGGTGAAAGTGATAATTGCGATGATACAGGTATGCGACCGTGCATTGCCTCTTAAAATTTTTCTTTCTGACAGCTTGCCACCTTTACTCGACAATGACTGAAACATTTTCTCGTATGAAGTTGAATCATACAACTTGGAAAGCCGTCAGTGGTTCAGTCGGCCTCAATTCAACCAAAGGAAGAGAAACTTAGCCGGGGTTACTTTGAACAGCAAAATCTTTGCAATTGGTGGAGTGAATGAGCTTGAATATTTTTCGGATGTGGAGACGTTAGATTTAAATGTTGGGAAGTGGATCCCCATTCAATCAATGACTCATAAGGTACTGTTATGTTTAAGTGTTAAATCAGTCTGGAGTCTTCAAAGCAAGACTGCCATTTGATCCAATAGTCTTAGTAATGTATTAATTAACAATTATTTCTCTTTCGTTTTTTTTAGGTTTTCAATATGATGGAAATATCCAATGTTATTACCTATGTGCTCAAACAGTATTTTATACTAAAGAATTTCTTTTACTGCCAGAGATCTGCTCTTGCTGCTGCTGAAATTGGTGGCGTTCTTTATGCAGTTGGAGGATACGACGGAAAGAATTACTTAAAGTAAGCCTTTACTATTTCTGATTTTTTTGGTGCAAGTTAGTCTTTCTGCTAATTCTTCGCTGTTGGCCCAGGAGCCAAGTTCTTAGCTTCCCACTGTTTGGTTAGTATGCATTTGAACTGAGTGAAGAGGTGCTTTGTCACTGTTAGTTGCAGACAGATGGAAGCTAAAGTCCATGAAGGACTGTAGCAGCCATCTATATCATTTTGTCATAACCTCTAGGTCTTCCCCATCTTTGTTAGCTTAGGCTCCATTCGGAATTGATTTTTGAGATATTGAAAAGTGGTACTGTTTTAGTTTAAACTCTCTAGTAGTGATTTTTAAATAAATTGTTTATTGTTTATATTAATCTATAGCAGGTTTGAGATAAAAATCAAAATTCGTATTCTTATTTCCTTATAATCTTATCAACTTTAAAAGAAACTATTAGGCTTTTGTAGCTTTATACATCTTAATTACGCTATTTTTTAATATCTTATTTTCTTCAACCTCTTCTCTTTGCAATTAATTTTAGTTAATTATTTTTGGAGTTCATTTTTATAAAAATATTTAGATTTTTTAAGCCACTTTGACTGCTTTAATTACTAAACACTTATTTATTGTCACAATTAATTATTTTAACAATATAATAATATAACTATTAAACAGGTGCATTAATGCCAAAATGATTCCTCAAATGTTTAGGCGGCAATGTACATGAATGAGGAGAAAATATCATCTTTACTAGTTAATTTTAACTGCTTTGATCCGGAGTATAAGCAGGAGATTATACGAGTGTTGTAGCAGCTTCAAAAAATTTTGACAAGAAAGTAAAGTTCTTTTTTTGGTAGTACTAAAACTGAATTTGAAGTTTTAAGTTCCTATTTTTTACATGCTTGATTTCCCTTTAATTTCTTTATTGTTTTACTAAAGTCGGTTGTGTGTTTTTAGGGCAATCCTATAAATTATATGACCTAAGACGGTGTCTTCTACTATCTCAGGTCAGTGGAAAGGTTAGATCCTCGAGAATGTTCATGGAGAAAAGTTAAGAACATGTCCAGTAAGAGAGCGGGCCTTTCCTTGGCTATTCTTAACGAACAACTGTGAGTTTTTGCTTTTATATAAGATCCCTGGACTATACCTTCATAGAATAATTAGATTCTCATTCATTATATAATAAGGAAAAACAAAATATTTTGATTAAATTATCGAAAGAAACTTCGTCTCATTCATTTAGATTTGTCTTTGCAGATATGTTGTGGGGGGCTGTGTTGGAAATAAAATGGTATCAACTGTTGAGGTCTTTGATCCTCGAAAAGGTTCGTGGATGACGTCCGAATCCATGCACCATTGTAGAGGATACTTTGATTCTGTAGTGCTTGGAGACACTATTTACGCTATTGGGGGTCAAGAAAACGGGGACAAAATTTTGGATACGGTAATCAAGTACTGCAGTTTTATGATCGAACAATACTTTCCTGTTTTTATCCACCGCTTAGATTCTTTCTCCCACCTGTTATGGTGTTGCGTTTTTTTCTCTTTATGAAATTGATCTTCTGTTTCATAATCTCTGGAATATGGATAAAAAAACATAATTCTGACCACAACATTTTTTTCCCGGAGCAACAGGTGGAATGTTACAAGGACGGCCGTGGTTGGGAGGTAACCAACCTGAAAGCTGTCGGGAAAAGATGCTATTTTTCTGCCATGGTCATGTGAGTAAGAACCAATTGCCTGTGTACTGGTAAGATATATTAACTCGTCACTTCGAATACTTCAGGTTGGTTCATCTTTCAGCAAATTCAGTAAATACTAGGTGTAAACACTAACCCATGAAATCTAGCCCAGGTATTTATGCTTATCAACTGAAACAGCACAAAGCTGAAAATCATCATATTTTAGATTAAAGATGGTTAGTTAGATTAAAGCAGTAGTCAAATTTTAGGCATGTTTAACGATGGTTAGTTAGATTAAAGTAGTGGTCATTAGATGGGTTGAATTTGGAACATCAGTTTAAGTCAAGTTGGCCGATTAAATAAATATCAGTGACTTTCCACTGCAATTAATATGACAACCAATTAAGGCTAAAAAGAATAAAATAACTATTCGTAATTAAGTTGATCTAATCTACCTGTATGTTATATTGAATTTTGTTTAATTTTCATTTATATGGTTATTCTATCGCTATATTTTATGAATTTGAGTCTTGACCTGTTCTTTTAAAAATTATTTAATCGTTTATTTTGCCTAATAATCATTTAGAAAGTTGGACATAAATGCTGTTTTTTCATGCGAGACAGTTTATGAATATATATTAGTTATTAGATAATCAATACGCTAGCGGGGCCAAATGGATTTGTATTAAAACTTTGAAGACGTGACTTATTTTTTTATTCTAGCAAACACAAAGCAAATGGACGTGTTGGGTTTTAATTTTATTTTGTGACAAAAATAGTGATAGTTTTATTTTTTATTTTTAAATGATTAAGATGAAAAAATGATTAATCAATGATGAATTTTTCTTTGAATTTAGATTTGAAGAAAAGAGTCCACACAAATTTACTCCTTAGTAATTAGTTATGTGTCAACCCTTCATTAACCTACCCATTTAGGAGACCTTATTAATCAGCATCATAAACAATAGGTCAGGGAAAGTGTATCTCATAAAAAATTATATTTTCAAACCTAACTAGTATATAAAAGTGCTTGACGATACAATGTTTTTTTAATTGAAAAACTATTTTGGAAAATAAACTGATGAAAATATAAAACAATAATCCAAAAATATTATTTATTGAATAGTTGTAAGCTTTGGAATTTTTATGTTATGCAAATACGTTTTCATGTACAAATAATGTAAATTATTTGATCTGTTTCGTTTGGATTTGTGCATCTCAAAAGCAAACCATTGAAAAATATTGTCACTCTTTGAATGCGCGCCTTTGATATTTTGGCTCTGTTTACATTTATTAGTGATAAAAGTACTTATTTTATAACTTCAATCTCTATGAACTATTTAGTAACAAAAAAATAAAAATATTTTTAAAAAAACTGGTTTATTATTAGAAAAACAAATTTGAAAAGCACATTTTTAAATTGACCAAAATTACTATACTGATAAAATAAATTCAATATTTAATAATTTTAAATAATGACATTTTACTATCAATTTTCTTTTTCATATTTTTTGGTAAAATACAAATAAAACTTTAAATTTTGAAAGTTATTTGACATAAACTACAAATTTTATTTTTGAATAAAATGAATTTCAACTTTTGATCACCTACCTCAGTTTTTTTAACAAAATAAATTTTAAACTTTATAGTATGAATAAATTAGATATTAGAATTTATTTCAATTTATTTTTAACTAAACCAAATTAATATTACAAAAAACCAAATAAAACTAGACCAAACTGAGGCCAAATCAATTAAAATTGACCTTAAATAAATCGACTCAAACCAAGTTTAAACAAAAAAAAATTCAATATTTAAACCAAACCAAACAAATAAAAATTAAAGATTTAAGTTACAATTTCAAAAATTTAAAATTCATTTTGTTCAAAAAATTTAATTTAAAATTTAACAAACTATCAAAATTCAGAATTTAATTTTTACTTCAACCTTTTATTTATTTTTTCATCTAAATTAAGTATATTTTATATAATTTATTAATTAAATATCATAATTTATCAAATAATTAAAATTAATAAATCACTTTTAAAATTTTAATTTATCAAATTATTAATTCTTTTTTCCACAATTGATTATTGAAAAAATTACATCAATACAAACTAACTCTTTATCAATGCTTTAGTCTCCTTTACATTATATTAAATTTGCCATTCTTCTACACTTGTAATACTGCAACTAATTGTTTTGAAGAGAAAGAAATATAATATGGTACTTCTACCTATTACTATAAATTTCTATTCAAATTCAAGTTTTGTTAATATTTTCTTCATCTTGTTAATTTGAAATTATCCTTTCCATGCTCTACCAATTATTCAGGAATGAAGAAAACTCTGCATAGTAAAAACCACTCTTCATATAAAGTTTCGTTAATTTTTTCTTCGTCTTTTAAATTTGAAGTTATCTTTTCCAAACCCTACCAATTACTTGAGAATGAAGAAAACTATTAATTTCAATTATTTATTATATCTCAATGTAATTCTTAGCTAATTTTAAGGTGATCAAAATAACATTTGTTTTGTACCTAAAGTGGACAGAAAGAAGCCTACAAAGATAGCTTTACCAGCGGGAGGAATATAACACTAATGTGAGGAAGCAAGCCACCTTTTTTGCGTCTTTGGCTTTCCTCGTCGCCGGCTACAGGCTAAGATATACTCACTAAACCTGGGTCTCACCTTTAAAGAAACCCTCACTAAACCGGGGTCTCACCTTAAAAAAAGTACGTAACCATAATCAGGTAAAAATGACGTAGTAGTCCCCACTCCCCAACTTTCAGCACATCGGCGACTATGATTTTATTATGGTCCTCCCTCGTAATAACATCCTATGGCACATCATAAAGTTCCCTTTTTGTCTGCAATCTACCTCCAGCAACTACAAAAACTAATCATACTACGGGTGACTATCAGTTAGTTCTGGTCAAGTGACTGACACAAGTGATTTTAAATCAGAGGGGGATAAATTTTTCCCGTAGGAAGTGTGGGGTGGGTGGCAACTCTGGTTAGCAGGTTTTTTGGAAAACAAACTAAGTTGGCATGGCATGGAGAAAACGAAAGATCCTGCATATACGAACAATAAATCTGAAGCATGGCCCTTATGATTAACTGGGCAGGAACAAGTTACAAGCATAACGAATGAAATTGAACGGACAGTCCAATGTTTCTAAACAGTAAGATTTTATGATTCTCAAGTCCACGAACTCGAAAGAAGAGGCCTCCACCATAATCACTCGGCTTAAGAGGCAGAAGATGAAACTAATTGAATTATACTAGAAAATAAAGTGCAAACCTTTTGTGCTCTCACCTGATTTTTGACAATTATTATGCATAACTTATTCCGTGAAAAGATGGCAAGACAGCAATGAGGGGATCTCCATATCCAACAGCTTCTGCAAATTATACAGAGTTGAAACCAGATAATAAGTTTCTGTGCCTCAGGTTCAACTAGAATTAGATGGACAAAGGTGTGGTGGATGCAGAATTGTTGTTTAAAAAGAAACAGCCTCCGGTCATTAAGATATTCATCTCATTGACCATAAAGTAAAACCAATTAAGTAAATATCAAAACACAAAAAAAATAAGTCAGATCATGACACATTTCTTCTTTTCAAGGCACAATGTAAAAGACTGATAGTCATCTATTGTGATTTCCTTATATTAGGAGATCTAAAAAAATATCATATTATGTGTAATGTAATTTTAATTTTAAATATTAGAATTTGTGAGTGAAATATCGATTAGTGGGTAGTTTTAGAGTTTAAAAATGTGTGTAGAGGGAAAGGGCATGAGGTTATTTTCAGAGGAGAAAAAGGGCTCTCGAAATCCTTTTTGAAGTGCACAAAGGTGTGTAATTTTACCGTGAAAGTGTCTTTTATGCAATCTTTTGCTGTTGTAAAGGGGAATTGCTTAATATAAAAAGTAAACAGTTGTAAAAAATAAAATTTCCTACCAAAGGCATAAATAGAATGAAAATCGATTACACCAATTAAAAAATGAATATTAGATACAGAGTTATAACACATCCATATAATTTACTCCTCAATATTCACAGTTCAAAGATATTAAATTATATAAATAAGTAAAACAATTGTACCTCCTTCTCTAAAGAGGACCTTCAACACTTCACCAGCTACATCAGACTGCTCAATAAATAAACAACATTCCCTCTTGAATATGTATTGTAAAGGGAAAACAACAGCTAAAAAAACTGGAAGAGAAAATTCACTCACTTTCACGGGAAGCTCAGTGCCAAACTGATCCACATATCCAATTACTTGTCCTTCTTTGATGACATCACCCTGCATAATTGAGGGATCAAAATTGTAAGTTCTGCCCTACAATACAACTCAATATACTACTTAGCTCTTCGTTTAATATGACGGTTTTTTCATGGAACTAGATTAAAGTTGCTACAAGGATAATTAATAATTAGGCAGAAAAAAATTCCCGTGTTTATTGAGAAAAAATGAAAGGTTTATCTTTTTGTACCATTAGTTCTATGATTATTGTAACCTTTTGTTAATAACACTGAGATCAGAGTTATTAAAAAGATAATAACTAGGCAGCAAAAGAAACTCCATGTCTGATGGAAAATAAATAGGCAGCAAAAGAGACTCCATGTCTGAAGGAAAACCGGTGGAAGGTTTTTCTTTCCCCACCGGCAAGAGAGGTGAAAGTCTCTTTTTCCTTGATTATAAGTACATTGATGAACCAAATGATAAAAAAAAAAAAACAGAGGGGAAATGAGCTACAAAAGGATGAAAGTCTTGAGAAGCTATTGCTTCAAAATTTCTAGTTTTACCTTTGAAATCTGCAAGGAATTTAGAAAAATAGAATTTGATTTGTGACAGTGAAGCAAACAGTTTAATTACTAATAATCATTACAGACAATCCACAGTTTATTTTCCCGACTGGCAAAAAAGATGAAAGCCAAGAGAACCTAACACTTTCTCTTTGTTTATATTTTGAAATCTTCGAAAGAAACTTGAAAAGTAAGAAAAAAAAATGCTTTGTGACAGTAAAGCTAATAGTTTAGTTACTAAATGTTATCGACAGATATGTTAATCTTTTTTTCAGAACACCAGGAAGATTGGAAAGAAAACCATTTTTTGAATATGTTTTTTGGTTCTAATTGGATGCTTCTGGCAATTTGCAGTCAAAACGGCCTTAGAAGAACGAAACTTTGACAGGTCAGAAGATACCTCTTTGCAGATTGGAGGTTGCTTCTTTCCTTTCACTGTTCTACCTCTTCGAAATGATCCAACCTGACCACATTACAAGTAGTAGAAAAAGGATAAATACATCTTAAATTTCATGTGCCAGACAAAAAACAAAGAAATAGGTCATAATCTATATATATTCGCGTACCGTTGGCGAGGAAACCAGGACATATCCCTTTGATCCCGATGCTTCCAGTGCTGCTAGCTTTGATGACTTTTCCAAGGGGACATTTGTGAATGGACTAGCTTTTTCAGAAGTTTTGGGTGCCGATGGTGGAATGGAGGCAGTCGGAGGAGTTGCTTCAATCATAGGTACAGTTGGAATGGGTGGTGGTATTGTTGGTGAAATGCCAGACAGTGGAGCTTTTGTGACTCCAATGTTTCGCTTTAGATGCATTTCAAACTCGCCAACCTATAAGATAATTAATCATACATCCAATATTAATATATATTAATAATATAAACAGCAAACTGTTTATCCCGACAAAGCATCTGTGTGACGTGTCACAATGACAACTAAGAACCAAAAACCTAAACTGCATTATGACTTTTATACGTGGTTATGTTATCACTCATTTAAAGTAGGAAATGTCTTTGAATCCCAAAAGCAATCAGTCCTGCCCAGTACGCAAATCCAGTCAAAAAATTATATGATAATATTGTATTCACAAGTGAGCATTTTTCAAGATTCTTGATTCTGGAATGAAGTTGAATGTGTAATTTCTTTTACCGAGGCAATCTTTCAGTCACATTGAAATATTGGTTAGGATAACTTTCAACCTTATTTGTACAGTAAACCATAAATTAATTGATTTAAGTAACAAGCAGTCCTGTTAGTTTGGTTCACCTTCAGTTTCAGCTCAGCAATCTGAGTTTCATCACAGACCTCCAGAATCAATGCCTGGTGATTTGAAAGCAAAAGGAAAGCTCAAATTAGTAGAACAGAAAGTAAAATATAAAGGTAAAGAAGAATTATCACGGCCACACTCTATCATTCACACAACTAAGCCAAGAGTGACTAATGCAGAAGATGCCAGCTTGACGAGTGACGAGTAATACTCACTTCAAATCCACTAGGAAAAGTTGCACGGTGCACTGGTTTCTTCTCTTGGGAGCCAAGCAAACTGCCATCCGAAGAAACTGTTCAATACATATATCATATTTCGTCAAATAGTTAGACACATTAATATCCAAAGATATACTGACTTCAAGTCACAATCTTCAGAAGGAAAGAAGTATATTGGCTTTGAACAGGATAAATACACATGCATTTCCATTCTCTCAAAGTCATTTAGCAGAAAATTGTAAATAATTATCAGCAATTTGAAACCACCGAAAAAAATATTGAATAAAAATAACTACAAACCAATGGATTGTTAGCCATGCGAATCATCAACAAGGGTTAAGACAATTACTCTTTACTAGCAAGAAAAATGTATTGTCGTAAAATCAAGACACATATATTCCACAAATTCAAGTTGTTAAGCAAATGCATTCAAAGACTAGCCAAACAACCAAAGGTGACTGGTTCATTTAGGTAAAGAACATAGTTGGCCATATGATCAAAATTAACGCTGAAACTTAGAAATAACCTCACCATTAGGTTCTGTTGCTTTCGCAACGTCAGATGCCTTTATGCATGATATTAGAGCACCTCTGCTGTTGGTTGAATGTTTGAGGGGTTTTGCACTGGTGGTCAATCTTTGGAAGTACGGAGTGCTGTTACTATATATGGAAACAATACCAGGCTTATCAAATATGGAATGCAGGTGTGAAACAGAAATGGAACCTCCGGAATCTGGTATATGCCAAGGACAAATATAAGCATCTCACAAGAAGTCAATGCTTTGAATACCATTAAACACACAGAACTAGATCAAACACAAAAGAAAACAGAAAAATTGCAGAGAAAGTACAAGCAGATAGGCTGAGATGCCACAAGTAAACATAGTTCAAAGTACTGCAAAATTTTTTAAAAGAATAAATAAATGAAAGAAATTAAAAATAAGAAAGGAAGGAAGATCATATGATTTTTGGCACACCAGATGAAATGGCCACTTAGAATATCAACTTTAGCAAGTACAATAACGACCTCATGGCTGTGAAAAGATTTCATTGACACTTAAATACGCTAACTATTGTTATGCTGAAGGATAACTTAGTTTCCGCACGACGTATTTGGAGGCTTGGAGTTAAACAGAGCAGCTAAATTTCATATAACTTAAGTTACGCACAAAATTAACACAAGGATATACATCAACCCCGAGTAGCACCTGATAATCTTTTTTTTTAGCATAGCCATATTCTATTACTTTTTCTTCTTTAATCAAGTATATTTGGAGCTATGCAACCTAGTTAACCTGATAACTATGATACGAATAGCCAAACCTCCGAAACTTCCATTCGTACAGATGATGAGGAAAAATGAGAAGAGGTGCATACTGAAAATGAAACCGATCAAGCTAAAAACAAACAGGATGAACATGCCAGCACGAGATGAAAAGGTTCGGATTGCAAAACCAAAGAATAATTGGAATTATAACTAGAAAACAAAGGTCATTTTAAATCCGACCAACTAGCTCCTAATTTAAATCAATAAATTTAAATTTACGTCCAGATATTCAACCTCTGCACAAAAACAAGCTCAATTTGGTCATTTAAGCAGAAAATATGGGGAAAATACAGCACTCAGTCCTCGACTAGAAGCGTTTCCTTTCATACATCGCTCAAATCGCGCACACGGTGAAATCATAATTCGACGAAGCTCTAGCACACATTCAGATAAATGTACAATCACAGTGACAGGAGAGACAGTGAGTGTGAGAGAGAAAGAGAAAGAGAAAGAGAGAGAGAGAGAATTACAGTTGAAGGAACGGAGAGAAGCGGAGGACTTCATGGAAGAACAAGAGAATGCGATCGAGCAGCAGAGAGAGAGAGAGGGAGAGGGAGAGATTTACGATAACAAAGCCGAAATGAAAGTATGAAAAGGACCTGGTATTTATACTCAGACTGGAGGAAAAATCAAGAGCGAGGGAGGAAGAAACTTAGGTATAGTATAACTGAGTTTGGTTTCAGCAATCAGCTCCGTTGGGCGTTGGGAGAGGTTGTTCTTCGAAACCTCCGCTCTCCTCATCTATTTCTCCGTGTATAGTTCCATTCCATTTATTCTCACTTACACGCGCTTGTGCGTGTATGGTATTGCATACTCGCGCCTTCCGCTTCCTACTTCTACTCTGCTGTAGCCTCTATATTCTCATGGGCCATTCTTACCATGCCCAAGTTTTTAGAAGGCCCAATCGCTCAGCCCACTAACCTTGTCTCCATGGCATCGTCGTCGCGGGCAACGCATCGCCAGAGCTCGATGCACCGATGACCGCGTCGCACCACATCGTGAATTCATTCCCCCGAAATTGCCTGAACCGTGCCCTAGCTGGCAGCTGCAACCCGCGCTCCGCCATGCTTGGACGTCACGCACGCCGGACCGGCCTCAATGTCGTCGTCGTTCGCCCTTCGAAACCCGTCGCTCGCTCGCTCGTCGTCACCCTCTATCCCGATCTCCCTCTTGCCTCGGCTCCCTCTCTCTCCCTTTCGCTCTCGCCTGCAAATTGAGAATGGCCAAGGGCTATTTTTCTCATTTAACCGGTTCACTTAGTGAACCGGTCCAATTCTCCCCCTCTAAATTTCTCCTTTAATTAATCTTTAACAATTAAATTAATCCCAATAATATAATTTAAATTCATTAAATTGCTATTGATTTTAATTACAGTAAATACTTTTTTATTTTAAATGAAATTCTTACGAACGCGTCTTTCGTAATACCCCGATAATTATAATTACTTACTTTAAAAATATCGGGGTGTTACAGTAATGCAATAAATAGTAATGTTTAGGATAATTATTAGAAAAAGATTATTCTAAACAATATTCTTAGACAATTATTTTTTCAAGTAAGTTCTGAGGAAATAATGAAAGAGTAACAAACGGTACAAATATGATTTACACAGTATAATTACACTACTAAATAAGTAGTACAAAAAACGATAGTAGATGCAATTAAAAAAAATATCATGAATATTTTCTCACACTATTAAGATAAAATAGTTATGGACATCGCGAATTTTTACGTGAAACCCTAAATGGAAAAAAATTACGGTGATCGAGTCCAGAAAAAAATTCACTAGGAAAAATAAGTTTTAAAATATTCTTTTAAAAATCTAATTTTCTACATAATATTTAATAGAAAAAATAACTCTTTTTAGATTTCACGTGCACAAAAATATCTCACCTATTTTTTAGTCACATTATTTCTTTTCTCGCCCTAAATAAGTTCACTCTATTCTTTCCTCTCCCTAAAAAACATCTCATTCTTTGTTTTTTCTCTCCACATTCTATTTAGATTTTTGGATGATCTGCCTTTTAACTCTGCAACTGTAATACCATGAAAAAATACGTACTTAGAAAATAGACTTTTCACAGTTGAAGAATACAAGTTTGTTCTCATTGATGATGGTGGTCCAACAATCACAACAAAGGACCAACCACCCTTCATATAACTATGTATATGCACATAGTTTTTTGCGTCTGTACATAGTTTTTGGAGTTGGGGGCCATCTTCTCCTCTGGCACTCCTTTATGCTTCGTAATACCATAAAATTGGTTGGCGTACGATTGCTTGTGTCTAATCTTTCTGTCCGGTCTAAGATAATGATAATAAAAAAAGAACCTAGAGCTTCAATAATGGAGTCCTTTAACAACATTAATTCACCACTTGTGCAGAGTTGAACCGGTTGCTGAAACCTAGCTATTCTGCCAAACTCCAACAACAGAAGTATGAAGTACCTCTCTCTCTCTCTCTCTCTATAAAAGGGGTGTAATCTTTGCCCATCTCAACTGCATTTCTCCACTCAAGAGCTTTAATAATGGAGTCCTTTAACAACATTTTTAGCAATGCTCGTTGCTGTTTGTACTTAGTGTTGTTTGGTGGTTTGCTTCTGTTGGCGTCAGCACCATTGAGCTGGGCAAATCCCACAACCCACCGACATTTATTTGTTGTATGTTCTATCTCTCTTTGTGGCCGGGTTGTCTAACTTTCCTTTTCCTTGTCTGTTTCTGGCAATCATATGTCTGAGATTTGTTTGGATGGAATAGCTTAAATCAGAGGCAGTGAGGAGGCTGTGCAGCACCCAAAACGTCATCACCGTGAATGAGGATTTCCCTGGGCCAACCTTGAAAATAAGTAATGGAGACACTCTTATTGTAACTGTCGTCAACAGAGCTCAGTACAATATCACCCTTCACTGGTATTTTATAGTTACAACAACGTTATCTCTTAATATCAATCGATGTCCCTTAGTATTTGTAGACGTCGAACGCTTCTTAATACTAAACGACATCGTAAGTGAAAGAACGTCTGTTATTGATAGAGAGATGTCGAGATTGTGCTAGCATAGCATATGCTTGTAGTACATTTAAATTGTCAACTGTTTAGTGAAAGAAACAAAATTAAAAATAAATAAATATATGACTAGAAATTTTAAACTGAATATTTAAAATGTACCACTTTTTTGGAAATAAAAAGTGTAGTAATATAATAATTAAAAAAATGAATAAAACGTTCGTATTTGCAGGCACGGAGTTCGGCAGAATCGAACCGGTTGGGCTGATGGGCCAGTATTTGTGACGCAGTGTCCAATTAGACCGGGAGAGAGATATACATATCGGTTCACCATCGAAGGGCAAGAAGGGACATTGTGGTGGCACGCCCATAGCTCCTGGCTTCGAGCCACAGTCTATGGTGCTCTTATCATTCGTCCTAGAGATGGAAAGTCTTACCCATTCCCAACGCCAAGGCGCGATAATCATCTTCTTCTTGGTAATATGTTTTCTCTTGCTCGAAACTTACACCGGTGATTGTTGAGTTTTAGTCTGCTGTAATTCACTAATGGAGTGACTCATCAGGTGAATGGTGGAACGCCAACCCAGTTGACATTATTAATCAGGCAACCTTTACAGGCGGAGTCCCCAGATTACCTGATGCATATACCATCAACGGTCAACCTGGAGATCTATACGACTGTTCCAGTGAAGGTTTGCTTCCATAATCAACCAACCACTTAGCTACTGAAATGATAAATAGGAAATATAGAAATTAAAATTAATATCCGTCTTAAAGAAAGATAAAATGCATGGCGACGATGTGCAGAAACAGTCGTCGTTCCCATAAGTTCCGGAGAGACCAACCTTCTCCGAGTAATAAATGCGGCGATCAACCAGAACTTATTTTTCGGGGTGGCAAACCACAACGTCACGGTGGTTGGGGCTGACGCCTCCTACACAAAACCCTTCAACACTTCATACCTTATGCTCGGCCCCGGCCAAACCACAGACGTTTTGATCACCGGAAACAAGCCGCCGGGTCGATACTACATAGCAGCGCGACCCTACCAAAGCACCCCAGCTGTCCCTATTAACAACTCCACCACCACAGCCATTCTCGAGTACAGGCAATTTTCATGCTCCTCTTCGTCGTGCCGCAACCCAACACTTTCATCCTTACCGCCTTTAAATGATACACCCGCCGTCACTGCATTCACCAAAAGGTTTAGAAGCCGCACGACGGCCACTGTTCCTACCGTCATCGACGAGAACCTTTTCATCACTGTTAACCTCGGCCTGAACGCTTGCCCACCAAATTTCCCTCCAAATAGATGTCAAGCGCCGTTTAGAACTCGTTTCGTCGCGAGCATGAACAACGCATCGTTTCTTCTTCCTACGAATAATTCTATATTACAGGCTTTTGTTCAAGGCACACCTGGAGTTTATACCACTGATTTTCCAGCAAACCCACCATTAACATTCAATTTTACGTCGACTCCTTTAAGTTTCTCGCTTTTGCAGCCTACTTTTGGAACTAAGACGTACAAGTTGAGGTACGGCGCAAGGGTGCAGGTCGTTTTACAGGGCACTGGTCTTCTCACTCCTGAAAGTCACCCGATTCATCTCCATGGCAATGATTTTTCCATTCTCGCTGAGGGTTTTGGAAATTATGACCCCGTTTCTGATCCTGCAAATTTTAACCTTGTCGACCCGCCGCGCAGAAACACTGTATCATTGCCGGTCAACGGATGGGCAATCATAAGATTTGTAGCGACCAATCCCGGTGACTATATTTTAAACTTCACCTGCAAATTATGGGAAACTGATTTAAGACTTGTCTTTGGCGTATTGCGCGCAGGTGCTTGGCTAATGCACTGCCACTTGGACGTTCATATGGGTTGGGGATTAGGCATGGTGTTTTTGGTAGATAATGGAGTTGGAGGCTTGCAGTCCATCGAGCCTCCTCTAGCTGATCTCCCTCGCTGTTAGGATCATAAAAGATCATCAAAGCCACTAACAATTCACATCATCAAAATGCTCAATAAGCCCACTCGTAAGTTTCGCTCCTTTCAGTCATCTTTTGACTCCCCCTTTTAATTTTCGTCCACGTGTACCTCCAAGAAATATATAACTTCTTATCAGATGACAAGATGTGGAATGAAGTCAAAAATATCTCACCAAAGGATCATCAAATAAATTAATAATTATATTTAAATTTAATTTTTGTGTTAAAATTATATGTGACCCAAATTTTACTTAGTCGAAATTTTTTTTAATAAATTTATTTAATATAAAGTCATAAGATTTATAGTTGTATCTCAATTTTTAAATAATAATATTATTTATTGTGTGTAATTTTTTTCTGAATAAATTTTTTCACGTATTTAATGTTTAGTGTTTTACTTTCGGTTTTTTTTTTTATTCTAGATCGATTTTTAATGTTTTGTAAAGCGAAACAATATTAAAGCATCTGAGTGTATTTCATTTAATTAAGCATTTTAGGTAACCTGGGTTATATTAAATATAAAAAATTTAACAAGTAACGCTGGAAAGTTAATTGTATAAAGTACCTTTGGCATCGCAAGCCAAATGTTCGCAATGCTTTTCGCCATATGCCACACCAGACTACGCGTCGATCTTATAAAAAAGTACCTGTCGCTCCGTCATTGTTCCACTTTTCCCTTGGAGCGTAAAAAAATCAGGAAAAGAGAGATTCTGGTCTCTTATTTCGAAAATGGAAGTATTTTCGGACGAGTTTGACCCGCCTTAAACCCCACAAGATGCAAAGAAGGGCGTTACTATTAGTGGCACAAATGTAAATTGCTTTAACCAAAAGGATATTTCCTTGGGGGCCAAGAAAGACATTTCCTCAATTAGGTTCGCGAAGCTTCGGGCGCCACGTGGGAAAAGGAAGGGACTGGTTATCGCCACGAAGCGTCTTGAACCATCAGGTCAAAACATAAGAAATATCCAGAATGGGTTATAAGTATCTCTGACGCTCGGTCTCTGATAATTCTTGATGCGGTTGCTTAACAACGGAAAGGCTTCAGACCAGACGTTTTCTGCTTCAACATAGCAAAGTTTCTTCTTTCTGGTGCTACGCTAAAATATTCATTTGCAGAACCTCCTGCATAGAGAAAAGGAAGTGCGAGCATCCAAAGCCTTAGCTGTATTTGAAAACTTCTGAGTTTTTTTTTTAATCAGAGAGAGCGCTTGGAAGAGGTTCGCCAGCTGAGCGGTATGTAGATTTTCATCTATTTTACAGTGTGAGAGTTTGATTTAGCTACGTTTCTCCTTTATTCTCATTTTAAGGAAAATCTCATTTTAGGGATGGATTTTTCTACGTTTGGGTTCGGTGAAATTGCAATGTGATAAGATTTAGGTATTTTTTTTGGGAATCTGGCGATTGGATATACGTTGTTTGTCCTTCTTTCCTTTCTCTGTTCGTTGAAGTATGTTCTCCTTTTTCTAATGCTTTCGATTATGGTAATATGCTATGGGATGAATTACTTTCTGGTTTTTTTTGGCTTACAAATGCTTGCCGCCGAATTTTTCGTATTTTTTTCTAGGGCATTTACAAAAAAATTAATAGCTAGTTATGGCACTTATAAAGGGTTATTCCTACTGGTTTGTAATAGAAAATGATTTTTGAAAAAGCCGATGATGATTTGTCGTTTTATGGAATTAATCGATAGCTTTGGTTCCAAGGGAAAAAAAATGTCTTTCTGGTTTATTATATAAAAATGGCTGTAGCTGTGTTGTTCTGCGATTTGTAATTTACTATATCTATTTTATATTCGTGCAGATATAGGAACTGCCATAAGAGAATAAAAACAGAGAAAGAAGATTCCTTTATCATATTTCAGTGGCAGACGCATTCTATTGCTGTACGAAAGATTGTTAAAGAATTCGAACAACTTGAAGAGATTAGCAAATAATGGGCGCTTATAAACAAGAGCTGAAAGTAAATTTGGTGCCTTTCGATTCTTCGAGGAAGAGGAAATCACGGGGAAGACGAGATGGATCTACTGTAGCTGATACTTTAGCAAAGTGGAAGACTTATAATAAGAGTTTAGATGCTTGTGACATTAAGGGTGAACCAATGGGGAGAACTCCAGCAAAAGGATCAAAGAAAGGATGTATGAAAGGAAAGGGAGGGCCTGAAAATTCACGGTGTAATTACAGAGGAGTGAGGCAGAGGACTTGGGGCAAGTGGGTTGCTGAAATACGGCAACCTAACCGATGTAGCAGGCTCTGGCTAGGAACTTTTCCAACTGCTATGGATGCTGCACTGGCCTATGACGAAGCTGCGAGGGCCATGTATGGTCAGAATGCACGCCTTAACTTTCCCAATGTGAGAAAACAAATTCAAGTTAATGGAGATTCGGGAGTGAATTATTTAGGTTCGGCAGAGATGGATTCTTCATCAGCAGCCACTTCGGCGGGTTCTTATTCCGCTTCATCTTCTATCAGCTCTGTGATTGTGAAGAATGAGAATGGAGATCATGAAACTGACGTTCTCTCATCAAGTGGAGTCTTAAAGCAAGAAAATAAGGAACTTGTGAACAGTGAAGATCACAATCTCATTATTACAACCGGTATTTCTGCGGAACCTAGGAGTGATGCTTCTTATCCGTCATTTGGCGACAATTCCGAAGGATTGGACGTACTGTGGGATGACTTGGACAAATTTCCTATGTTGTTCGATGTGGAAGAATTAAAAGAGCTCATAGACAGTGATCCACTTTGTGAGCCAAACCTGATGGAAGATTTAAACGGCAGTGATAGTAATTTGAAACTCCTTGAAGGCGATGATCTTCATCTTGACAAACCAGCAAATTTATCCTATCAACTGCAAAATCCAGATGCAAAGTTGCTTGGAAGTTTGAATCACATGGAGCAGGCAGGTTTGGAGGCGGATTACGATAATTTCTTGAAGCCAGAAAACGAAGAAGGCAGCATGAACAATCTTGATGAATGGCCTGGGTACATTGATTTGGGATTACTTGATTTGGGTTGTGAAGATTTACAGTGACTGATGAGAGATAGTGAAGGGATTTACTCGCGGATTCTCTAGAGGTTTTAGACTGGGGAATTCAATTTAACATACAATCTTGGGAGATATTGGCTATGTGATGTATAGAATATAACATGAATTCATTCTGTATATATGTTTTCATTGCTTTATACCTTTTTACTTGTAGAAGAAGTTAACAGAGGAAAGAAGACGATACGTTATAAGAAAACTTTTGTTCTCGTTGGACTTTCTAGGTGGCCGATGTTGTCGTGCGTCTTCATCTGTTAATCTTTTTAAATTATTATGATCGTTCGCCAAATGCTAAATGTAGTCCCTTGCAAGTTTAACAAGCTGCAACTGAGCTGGGGGCCTGCATCTGTTTGACCCATGTAGAAGAAAGAAATCTCTTCTGAGATATTGCACAGAGAGAGAAACTGTGGGTGGGATTTGGAAATGCAGGTTAACAGGGCAATAAATTAAGGCAAAAGAATGCCAATCATGGCCTCAAATGGAGGGTCTTGCAGATTGTTTACTCTAGTTTTTCAAAGGCAAAAGGGTTCTATGTATCCAACACAAATGCCCGGTCGATAATGGTAGATAAATATTCCAGATTTATTATAATAAAGAAAAAACTATCCTTCTAAATACCTTCTCTCTCTTGCAGATTTAACCAGATTCATTTCATTGACCAGGTTTTCCATTTCTTTTCTCTTAAATATATTATGCAACCAACCAGACGAGTCAACTTGGCTTCCATTTTTTGTATCGTCTTCATGCTTCTGCTCTTTCGCTTCCATCCCCATGTATGGATCCCTTTTCGTCGCCTTCAAGTCCATATACGACTTTCTTCTGCAAATATGGAAGACATATCTACTTAATTGAGCTTCTGTAAATTTTCTTACAGTTTCTTCTGCGTGTATTTGTTCTGGGATGGTCAATTAAATATAGTAGTTTAAATATTAGTTGGTTGTTTCCCTCTCTCTCTCTCTCTATCTCTTTTCTGCCGTCGTCAAAATTGAAGAAAGAAACTAAACTAAATAATTATATTAAGTAAACTGGTTAATACAGTGGATTTGGAGGAGACAATCCAAAGGAACTTGCAAGTTGGCTATCCACTTGCAGAACCCAGCACAAAAGCTCTGCGTTTAAAACTCTCTCTCTCTCTCTATCTCTCTCTTGTGGAAAACGCAAATATATTACAAGTTGAAATAAAGAAAGATAATGCCTCAAACAGTTAAACTAAACCCACGGTTTTGCATTTGTTCTCCTTAAATATGTTATGCTTTCGGCTTCATCTATCTTCTCCCTTCAGCGCTGTCGTCTCCGGTGAATTCCGATAGAAAAATCAGACGGGAGAGTAAAGACGAAGTGTTAACATGCCTTCCTCACTTCGATTCCATAGAATCAACCCCACCACTACTCCCACCACCTCAAACAGCTGGAACAAACAGTCGCAAACGCGCCAATACCTCCGGCCATCGTCCTCCGTCTCCATCCCGGATACAGTCCCCCCGTTCCACGAGAACATTGTCGGAGTCAACCAGTGCTGCTCCTTCGTTGTTCAGACCATCAACGCGCCGATCTCCACTGTCTGGTCCGTCGTTCGTCGGTTCGACAAGCCCCAAGTTTACAAGCACTTCCTCAAGAGCTGCCACGTCATCGAAGGAGACGGCAAGGTCGGAACGCTCCGTGAAGTCCACGTCATCTCAGGCTTACCTGCAGTATACAGTACCGAACGGCTCGATATTCTCGACGACGAGAAGTACGTCCTGAGCTTCAGCGTCATAGGTGGAGATCACCGGCTAACGAATTACCGGTCCGTCACCACTCTTCACGCTTCTTCGACCGGTTCAGAAACCGTGGTGGTGGAATCCTACGTGGTTGACGTACCACCGGGTAATACTAAAGAGGAAACCATCGTCTTCGTTGACACGATCGTCCGGTGCAATTTACAGTCACTGACAGAGGTCGCCCAGAAAATGGTCAAGTAACTGAAAAGCAATATTATCGTCGTCTTCGTCTTCTTCATCAACAATTCTTTTTCCTTTTATGGTATTGATTGGATTTAGAATGTGCATACTGGATCCTTATCATGATGAAACTCTCTGCTTTCTTCTTCTATATTCCCTTCATTACCCTCCTTTCGGCCATTTTTTTTTGTGTCATCTTATATGCAGCTTCCTTGATTAGCGCGTTACATTTTTGTTTTACAGGCACTTAATGCGAAGATAATAAGGTTGTTTACCACATTTAAGCCTAATGACTACAAAATATGCAATATTCAAACGAGAATCAAAATAATAGATACTAAAAATTGTTACAATGAATTTTATGACTCAAACATCTATTTATACGTAAAACTGAAAACCTTAATTAAGTTGGGATTCCAACTTAGGTCGAACCAGTCTATCCCAGTTAATATTCAGATCATACCGAACTTTAATAAAATCCAATGAATATCAATTTGTCGCATTCAACATTAGACACTATTAACATATCCGAGATGTGTTTTCAACCTAATTCGGCGTGCAATCAATAATATTTGTGTTAAAGATGTTCAAATAGATTTGAACTCAGAAAGCATGTGGTAGGTATTGAGAATCGTTTTATGTTTTTTCTCATTGACTTGGTCCGACGTCGAACATTGGCTCTGTTGAATTGCTTTCCGGCGATTGAATATCGACATTTATGACTTGAGACCTGTAACTCTGGATTGGTAAAAGACGTAAACTTGGGGTGTGAAAGGGAGATAGATAAGCTGGTCTCATTTGGAATTTCTTCGCATTGAAGGGATGCGTTGCAAGTTGGCTTTAACGACACAACTTGTTGAGAAGAGGCATAGGCAAGTTGGAGCGAGGTTCCTTTCCTCCCCTTTTCTCTTCTCCCCACCCTATACTTTTAATTTCGGCAGTTGAATCTTGATCCAACTATTCACATTAAATATATATAATTTTAATTCAGATCCTATATTTTATTTTTTAATCCAACGGCTCACATTATGACACCATATATAAAATACTGATCGTCTATTTTATCTACAAATCTAACGGCCCACAACCATTTTCTTGTTTTTTTGGTTTTCAATATGATGATTTATTGTTATCCCTCTCATTAAATTCTCATCTTTCAATCACGACCGTGAATATATATATATATATAATGTAATGTAATTATGGGAGAGACGAAATTAAAAGGGAGGATGATGGGAAGAGAATTAGAGAAGATCCTAGCCCAGCAAGTTGATAGAAATGGATGCTTTAATATTAATTTTTATTATGAGTTTAGAAGGAGATTGGTTGCAATTTGGTTTGCAGGCTGGCAAAGGCGGGGTTATGATGTTTCCCCATTTTTTGTCAAAGATCCGTCACTGCCAAAATTGTTTAAAAAAATATAAAGAAATTAATAAAATAGCTATTATAAGTTGAGATTGAATTATAAAAAAATTAATGCAACTGTCATTTTTTTCTGTCAAAAATATGAAAATACTCTTTCGACAACAGAGATGGTACATATATTTGTCTTCTGCTGAGAAAAGCAAGTTTGCAACGGAAACGTGTTTTTCACCATGAAAAGCAAGACTTAGGATATGACTTACTTTCCTCAATAAATATTTGTCTTCTGCTGTGAAAAGTATGTTATTGGAATATGACTTCATTTCTGCAGCTGAAGACAAGTAATCGCTGCGGAAAGACTACATAAAACATGTTTGGGGAATAAAACTTATTTTATGCAACAGAAAGTGTGTTTCTGTTGCGAAAAATACACTTATTGCAACAGATATTTGTCTCCCGCAATGAAAAGTAAGTCTTTGTTAGATGTGTTTCCATAGCGAAAAATACTATTTCTGCAATAAATAGTTGTCTTCTGCTGCGAAAAGTAAGTCATCGAAATAAAACTTACTTTCTGCAGTGGAAGACCTGTTTCCCTACAGAAGACTTACTAAATTTTTAATTGAAAACGTGATAACGATGTTTACTCTGTTTATTAATCATAATTCAATATTTTTTGTTAGGAAAAATTGTTTAGTGTTTGTCTTGTCATTGACTCTATAACAATTTCATTGTCTTCTTAGTAGAAAAACACAAACAACACAGATAAGCTCTGATTCTTCCATACATAATAAAACAATTCTAAATCATCTTAAATCTAAAACACTAAACATTCTTTTACAAAATTATAAAATTTTCTGCATTATTTTCTGAAATTTATTCTCTATGGATATTAATTTTTTTTCATCGAAAGTCTCTAAAATTACGAGTTCTTGCTGTTTTTTCAATGGGTATTAGTTCTTTTTCACTGCGAGTTCTCAAAAAGTTAGCAGCGATGTTCGCAGAGGCTATTTTTCATAGTTTAATAGTTAAGTTATTAACAAAAATACGTTAATGATTAATTTGTAATTGACTAAAAAGTAAAGTAGTTCATTTGTTAATTTCTCTAATATATATATATATATATTTTTTGCCTTCAAATGAATTATTTGCAAAGCGATTTTCTTTTTGAACCCGAATGAGAGTTGGTGGGAGGGTATCAAATGAAAGAAACGTTTGAAAAGCAAGTGTTAAATCAATCAATTTAGCATTTTGTGGTTGAAGAGAAGGTTCCTCAAAACAAGCCAATGGGTGAAGAACAAGGAAGAAAGTAATCGGAATTTCTATAAGTGTAGTAATCAACAAACACCTTTTTAGTCTCATTCTCGAGCCCTCGAATGAGAAGTTCTCCACCATCGTTTTCTCCCTTCGAGACAAAATTGCCATTGTATTGACAAAAGAATATGATTTCTTGTTTTATTGATAAATCAAAATTTCACATTGACTTATTGTAGTTTTATGATGCAGTAAATATAAAGTTTTTAAAAATAAAATTAAAAAATAAAATCCTTAAGGCTAAAGTCAAAAATATTCAATATTATAATAATTTACTGTATTGATTCTGGTCAACACTATCGTCATTCATCCATAGGGGTGTGCAAACCGAACTGGAACCAAATAATTGAATTGAAACCGGTGGTTTTGGGTCTATTCGGTTCGGTTTTGCACATATAATAACTGAATTTTGGTTATTTTTAGGAAGAACCGACATTCTCGATTCGATTTTCGATTCCAGATTCTCAAAATCAAAAATCCAAAACCGAACCGTGAGGTTGTAATTAGGGCTCCTTTCCAGATCGGGACTCTACGTTTTGTTCTGCTGCAGACTCTCATGAACTCTCCCGAGTCTCGACTCTCGACTCCCGATCCTGATCTCCTGAAATCGCCAGTTCATCTTCGTCTACGGTTCGTCTTCGTCTTCCGTCTTCGTCTTTAGTCTTCACAGTTCACAATCTGTAATGTCCCGATTTCAATAATGGAATTAAATAATTAATTGAGTATTATTGAAAAGTTATTTGGAAAGTATAAATTAAAGGGTGAAAGTTGAAAAGTGAAAAATTAAAATTTGAATTGTTTTAAAATAGAAAAGAATAAATTAAATTTAAAAAAAAAAATTAAAACAAAGGAATGGCCAGGATGGCCATTCCTTCGAAGCAGGAGAAAACAGGGGAGAGAAGGGAGAACGGGCCGAGATCTGGCCGGCCGACGACGGGCGACGACAGAGCTTCGCGTGGGTGGACGGCCCACGGGCTGCGCCGGTGGATACGAAGCGGCGTGCGGTGCGGCGTTCGGCGACGGCGTGCGACGGGCTCGGGTGCGACGGGTGACCTAGTTCGCAGGACACGAGCTGGGTCAGCTCGATCGAAACTCGTTCGGCCGATAGGTTGCCAAGGTGAGTCAGTCGTCTTGGTCTACGTGGATTCACTGGATGGATTTACTGGATGGATTTTTTTGGATAGTTAATGCTGGCAAGGACAGTGGGTAGTGTTTTCTGTGGACCCTGCCCTGTCCGCGGATCAACAACAAAAAATTGGTAGCAATTACTGGTTATAGGTGGCAATTACGCTGGTTAGATGATTGTCTACCTACTGCCATAAGTTTTTGCCTGTTAAAAGAGAGAGGCCGAGAGGGTGAGGGGAAAAAATTCCAGTGGTTGAGCTGAAACGAGTCGTGGGTTTACACTGCATTTTTCACTACACAGAGGACCTTCATTGGTTGATACGGTGAGGAATTGGGTGTTGGCATTCCAAAAGCCCTACCCACAAGTAAAAGTTGTATTGTTTGATTTCAATTGTATGATTTATGTTAGTTCTTGTGCTCTTCCATTTCCATTTGGTAATTGATATGTAATCTTCTGTTATTGACTTGTTAATACCATATTATGTTTGTTTTTACTGCATGTAACTCCGTTTGGAGTTTGGGACTGGTTAGGATTATATGTTAGTTGTTTTGTTGATATCAAGTTCATCCTCCTTAGTTAGTTGTACTTGATTTCTAGTTGGTAAAGGTTATTGTTTCTATATAAGCTTGTTGTACGTCTTAGTTGCTATTTTCTCAAGCATGTCAATATGTTTCATTTTAAGAAACCCCAAACCATGTTTAGATTTCTTTTAGCTCAATTGTAATGAAAATCATAACCTTATAAGTAGTCAAAATTGATGATAAACATATTGGTGTACTATCATTAGGATAGTTCAACTTTCTGTCAAGGAGAAAATAAAATCACACGTCTTTTTTCTTATGTTTTCGTAACCGTTATCATGATAAGTTGTATGCATAGTAGATTACATGCAAAAATGTAGATCATGGTTATTTTGAGAAATTACAGTGTATTCTTTAGTGGACAGATTATGATTAGAGAGTAGTACTATAAGCACGTTATAGGTCCATTTATCGATTTAATAGCTTAATCACACATTTGAGAATCATGAATCCAAAAGCATGAAATTGAATAGGTTAGAGTTTTGGTCCATTCATTACATGTTTATAGTGGAAATTCATCCATTTAGATTTTTAAGTATTTGGCCTGTTTTATTGTTGTAGTTCTATCAAATGTTCATCATATTCTTCGATGTTAATCTTTTAAATTCGTTGTGGTTAGTGCTGTAAATGTTGTAATTGATTGTAGTTAGAAGAATTATTGGTGGATATAATTGCTTTCCTTGATAGTTTCAAGAATGTATGTTAGTTTGAATGTTAAATGCTAAATTGATTGTTAGAGTCTAAGGGTTGTGATTTCATGGTCTAGAAACCCTTAGGAAATACCACAAACGGGTTGGTATTCATAATGTGAGTAAAATGATTAATAATGAATGTAAGGGAATTAGCGACCGGGTTAATGGTTCAGATTTAATCGGTAGACTCGGTAAAACGTACGTAAGATTTTCCCGCCCATGGGATTTAAAAGAAAAGAAAAGCTTGTCTACTCTAGGGTGTTAGATGCCGAGTTTCCCCCCATTACCCGCTAGGGTTCTCTAATCTCCCAACTCGATCCACGAGTTATAAGATATAATAGTGAGTAAAGAACGGTTGGATGGATTCCTTTCCGACATAACCAGTTAGAGGCATTGTTGTTGTTTTCCAATTCCTTACTAAGCCTTTTTAGGCTTACAGTGTCTACTTGTGGTGTAGGTGATTTTAATGAATTGATTAATCTGGGATCGGATGAGGAAGCGTTCCCCGTGGAGGAGGCGAGTTATCCGGCGAAGTAGACCTGTGTGGCCGTGGCTCTCCAATGGAATTTATGTTTTACGAAGTTTTATTTAAATTCCAAACTTGGTTTGTAAAACTAATGATTCTGTTTCCGCGTTTAACTCTGATGAAGTTTTTTTATAAATTAATTTTGATTATTGCTCTATTTAATTAAAAGAAAAATTTTATTCCGCAAAATTTTAAGTAAAGAAAAAGAGTTTTAAATTGACGGGTCGTCACACAATCGGTCGCTGGCTGGCTGCTCCACTTCGTAGTTCGCAAACTCACAGTCGGCGACTCCCGACCCCTTAGCCCCAACTCCCGATCTGCTCTTCGTCGTCGACTCGTCATAGTTTGTCCCAAGTTCCTTCCCGAGTTTACGTCCGTCATTCGCTGTTCGTCTTCGTCTTCGGTTTGGTTTCCAAGAATGTGAGTCTCAGTCGCTAGTCGTCTCTCGGTCTCAGTCTCTAGTCGTCCCTCAATCTCGGTCTCCAATCCTCCCTCGATCTCAGTCACAAATCCTCCCTCGATCTCAGTCACCAGTCACCTCTTGGTAATCCATAAAACTTGAAGTTCTTTTTTTTTTTGTTTCTGCTCACTGTTTTTTTTTTCTGACTTTTGGTTTCTGCGACGATCTTTGTTTTTCTTGTCACCTATTTGTGCAGATTAGTTTCTTGTATTGAATGTTTTGAGATTTCACTTCAACCATGATTTCTATTCTCGAAATTTCATTTAGTTCATTCATGATTGAAGCCCTAGATCTAAATATGTACTTCCGATTCACTTTAGGAATATGATTGGTATACTTTGTTATGTATTTCATGAACTACTCGATGAGTATTGTTGAGATTAATGACCTGTTGATTTCATCTCTTAAATTGGCCATTCATTTTGATTAAAACTCATTTCTTTGATAATTGCTACTTTGAGGAGTTACTGGATGCAATACACCTTGTCACTGTGTACTAAAATTCGAAAATTTCTCTTTTGAGCTCATAGAAAGCGCCTCAATCGTTTTGATAGTTGAGGAAAAAAATTTTAAAAAATAAAATGGGCAAAATCAGAACCGAAACAGAATTTCCAGTTCTGTTCCGGTTTTCCATATAACCGGTTTCGATTTTGTAATTTCAAAACCGAAACCAGTCAGTTCAGTTCGTTTCACATCAAAATCAGATCGAACCAGACTATGCACACCCCTAATCGTCCAAACCAACTTGTATCACCTATAAACAATCTTTCATATTTGTTTTATCAGTTACGATTTTAGATCAATTCGAGTAACTATGATATAGTTAGAATTGACTTAGAATATTTTTTTTTAGTTTATTGTTGCGGAGGGTTAAAATCCATAAGTCAGATGAATATTGATGACCATGCGAGCAGACTGAAAGCCAAATCAAGACTTAGCATTGTTATAGAGTCATATTACAATAATATTTATGGCCTTTAATCATAGGTTATGGTTTATTCAATGTTATCTTAATATTTTGTTGAATTTAATATCGTTCTTAATGGGGCTAGTTAGTACAAGTGAAACGAGCAGGTCGAGAAGTCTACTATATTAAATAATTCGAACTTAACGAGCTTGGTAAAGATATAGGCGACCGTGTGACAAGACTGAAAGCCAAATCGAGACTTGAATTCTTAATGGGCTTAGTTAGTACTATTCTTTTGCATATAGAAGAGCGCTCTATAACCCATTAAAAACTCACTGTTTAGAGAGAACAAGACCAGCCCATTTTTTTAGATTTAAGTAAATTATTGATAATATAAATAAATAAAATGCTTATTAAATATTATGATAAACAAAAATCTATATGAACACTGTTAATTAACCAAAAAAAATCTTAAACTATAGAGTTAGTGATCTATCTTAAATCTCTTTCAATGTTAATGTTAAGAAACATCTATTAGGGGTGGACAAACCGGTTCTCAGTTCCTGTTTCAAACCTCTTGGAACTGACCATTTGGTTCTCGATTTCAAGAGTGAGGAACCAGAACCAGAACCAGAACCGCAAGGACCCGGACCTAGACCCAGACTCAGACTCAGACTCAAGTCTTGGTTCCTGTTCGGTTCCGGTTCTGAACTGGTTTCTATATTTACTCTTCATTTTTTGGCTATTCCTAATCTAGCCTGAAAAATGAAAGAGTGACGAGTGATTTTCTATTATAAAATCTTCAATTACAGATTTGAGGGCTACAACGAGTAATTTTAGGGTCAATAAAAGTCAGCAGGTAGTCAAAGTTTATAGATCTTTGAGAAATCTTCGATTTGATATCTTATGGAGCTGATTTTGACTTTCGTAACCAAAGTTATGGTCATTTGAAGTTGAAAAAATCAAAATCTTCATAAAAAATTTAATAAACGGATTCGATTCGTTCGTAAAACATATTCATATATCCATCAGTAAAAACTAAGTTTTTAATTTTGGAGGCTACCTCGTATGAGAATTCTTACCGGAGAGACAGTGTCAACTGTAAAAAAATAGAGACTTTGAAGTAGTCATGAAACACTAAAAATAAAGAGAGAAATAGAGTGCGGAGTCAGACTGTGGGCCTTTAGGATTGCCTTCTAAATGAGAAAGACAAAAAAATATAGCAAAACATAGGCCGATTCTCGATTCCATAAACCGAAATCGAGAACCGACCCAGAACCGAGAGCCGATTCTCGATTCCTAACCATTTATAAATTTGGGAACCAATAACCAGAACCGAACAAAAACTGAGATTAAATTTCAAGTCAGTTCTCGATTCTTTGCGATTTTAGCCCACCTCTAACATCTATTAGTTTTAGATATCCTTCAATGACATCTAAATATTAGAATTGAACGTTGTTCAACACTAAGAGATGGTCCATAGCTTTGAACGTACTCCGATACCAAAAGATATTTAAAGATTATTTTTTAATAAAAAAATATGCACTAAAGTTTATTTCATTTATTTTTTATAATTTAAAATTTAAAATTTGACACGTATTTTATTTTTTATTTTTATTTTGATTAATTACCTGACATATACCAAAAGATTCGAGAGTCTTCACACCAAAGAAGACAATTTTAGGATGCACACGAGGTCGCCACGCGCATACCTTTTTCCTTCATTTTGGATCGTCCACGTTGAAATCGATCCAATGGTCTGCACTGATCCTTAGCCTAATTCGTTGCTCTACGCCACTAGATCTCACTTTTCCGCCGCACAACAGTCGACTGCCTCGGGTTTAATTGGTTCTGTATTAGTGGTCTCTTTTTCCGCCATGTTCTCTCCACGAATTTTCTGAAATCATGATGCTTCTCAAAGCTTCTTGTCGTTTCTCTGTAGTTCACACTCAAGGAGACCGTCTGTTTCCCCTTTCTTCAATGGTTTCACTTCCGTCTTCGTCGTCCTTTTGTTCGTTTTCTCCTCCGAACTCATCCGTCAATTCGTGGTCTATTCTCCGATTTTCTTTAGCCAAGAGTGGAAACGGAGTTCATGTTTGTGCCTCAAAGCGTACCGGTGATCTCCCGCTTGGCGGTGTGATTTTCAAGCCATTTGAAGAGGTAAAGAAGGAGCTCGATCTTGTCCCGACGCTACCTCAGCTCTCTCTGGCTCGCCATAAGTATGATGATGCGTGTGAGGCTGCAGTCAACGAGCAGATTAAGTAAGGGTTTGCTTTCTTGCCTTCTGTTATTTTTTTTTTTCCCTATTTTCGTTGAAAATAGTTTGTCTTCTTGGAGACTGGAGAAAATTCAAGGTACTCGTGTTTATTTCTATCCATCTCTCACTCGAATCAGCCAATCAAGCATCACTCCAAAAAATGCTTCCTTAGTATGAAATGTCCAGAATTTCACTGTCACTTGATATTACGTACCTGTGCTTTTGAATCCTTATATTGGCTACATCGTCCCAATACTTTTGGGAATGAAAATCATTTGTTCTTTTCTTCAGCGTGGAATACAATGTATCGTACGTGTATCATGCCATGTTTGCTTACTTCGACAGAGACAACGTTGCTCTGAGGGGTCTTGCCAAGTAATTTCTTTGAAATTCACCAGATTTCTATCTACATTTCCTTTCTTTCTTCTCCCAAAGTGACTGTTTCACGGTGGGTATTACAGGTTTTTCAAGGAATCAAGTGAAGAAGAGAGAGAACATGCTGAGAAATTAATGCAATACCAGGTACTTTAAATAATAAACCCGATCTTTCTGCGCTAGAAATGAGTCGTTATCTTCTATGTGGCAAATTTCAGAACAAGCGCGGTGGAAGAGTTAATCTACAGGCTATTGTGATGCCTCTATCTGAGTTTGATCATGCAGAGAAGGGAGATGCTCTATATGGTATGTTTCATTGCCTCTAATAGTGACAATTACAACTCTTTCATGTTAATTACGCAAAAACTTAGCAAATAGCCATTTCCCTATTTCATTTTTCTTTGAAATTTGGTTATCTTCCCATTTTTTCTTATTTTATACACATATCATTGGAGTTTGTCTTTGTTTTGGTCATAAGTGACTTCTAATGTGTTTTTAGTTTCAATCATTTTGATTCAGCCATGGAACTTGCGTTGTCTCTGGAGAAACTTACTTCTGAAAAGCTGTTTAACTTACACAAGGTAAAGCATATCTTTTTAAAAGGATGTCATTGAAGAATAAGCCCTTTGTCTGAGTGGGTGTCTTTAATGCGATTCTTTAGGTGGCTGAAAATAGCCATGATGTGCAGCTGCTGGATTACATTGAAAGTGAGTTTTTAAGTGAGCAGGTAACATAGAATTCAAATCTCGCTACCAAAATTCTTTTTGAGTGAGAAAGATGAAGGACCACATCGTGTTCATTTTCTTCTTTAATGATGTATCTTCTTAGGTGGAAGCCACTAAGAAAGTTTCTGAATACGTGGCTCAGCTGAGAAGAGTAGGCAAAGGACACGGTAAGAATGGATGAATATAACCATGCATTTTTTAGTTGAAGTTTAGAAGCAGTTGTTCATTTTCAAATAAGCTTACCACATTGCCTTAAAATGGTGGAATTACAGGAGTTTGGCACTTCGATCAGAGGATGCTTGATGAGGGCGACGATGCCATGGCCTGATCATCCGTTGGAGTTAGAGGATTCTATGGGCGCGGGACTCGTTTTTCTACTTTCGGGCCATTTTTCATAAGATAGTCTTGGATCATGGTTGAGAAATCAAGCAAGGTTGGACTAAAATTTCAGTTGAAAAATGGGGTTATTTTTGTTTCATTACTGAAAGTAAATAAAACCTGCGCTATTATGTGTAAGAGAGAAGCCACGCATCAAGTTCAATAAAACATAATGAAACCAAGATTAATGTCCACGATGAAACCTAGCAGCATTTGGGTGCAAAATCCGGTTAAAAACAACTCCAAAGTACAAAACAAAATGTCTTTTTAAACCTTCTATAGCATGACTCTTAAGCAGTAGCTGGTGCTTGGGCGGCCAGCCTCTTCCTCGCCTCTTCTATGATGGAGAGCTTGATACCCTTGCCCTTAGGGAGAGAGACCCACGGTTTTGTGCCCTTGCCAATTGTATAGACATTGCCCAAACGAGTTGCAAACTCATGGCCAGTGGAATCCTGGATGTGGACCGTCTCGAAGGTTCCCTTGTGTTTTTCCCTGTTCTTGATCACTCCAACTCGGCCCCTGTTTCTTCCGCCTGTCACCATCACAACATTTCCAACGTCAAATTTTATAAAATCAGCAATCTTGTTGCTCTCGAGGTCAAGCTTGATAGTGTCGTTCGCCTTGATCAGAGGGTCGGGATAGCGAATTGTTCGTCCATCATAAGTGTTCAAATATGGGATGCCCTTTTGTCCAAATTGGACAGAACGCACCTTGCAAAGCTTAAACTGCAGAATTCAAAGGCGTAACAACCACTCAGTGAATTGGTAATGAAGAAAACTGAAGGAAAAGACAATCAATGGCTTCCTTCATTATTTAGCCATATAATTTGCGTTAAATAACTGTGAGAGAACAAGATAAATGACCTTAGCCTCCTCGTCCCTGATTGAGTGGAGACGGAACCGCCCCTTGGTGTCATAAAGAAGACGGAAGCTTTCATTAGTTTTGGGAATCGACACCACATCTGACAAAGAGAGTGTTGCAGAGATTTTAGGGATGGAAAAAGACGCAGACACAAGAAAGAAATGATAAAACTCATTTCATTACAGAATCAAAAAGGAACAAGAGCAGCTCAATTTACACGAAGGGTTTAGAAGTGCATACCCATGAAACCGGACGGGTATGTTTTATCCGTCCTGACCTTTCCATCAACCATGACATGTCGTTGCATCAAAATTGCAGTGACCTCCTGGTTTGTAAGAGCATATTTCAGTCGGTTTCGCAGGATAAGGATCAGAGGCAAGCATTCCCTTGATTTGTGAGGCCCAGATGAAGGCTTGGGAGCCTGAGAACGATGCATATAACAACGGTTAGGAAAAGAAAAAGTTATATCCATAGAAGCAAATCAATATAAAAGAAAATTCTAGAGTTATATTTTGGCTTACAAATGCACCACCAAGTTTATCAAGCATCCAATGCTTTGGGGCATTGAGCCTCTTCAAATGCTTCTTCAGACCTCTCGCCTGTCAGACAAACACCCATTAAGTTCAAAGAGCCAAACGACACCATTTAAGGTTATCCAAACCAAAAATGTCTTCCACAACAAAAGACATAAAAGAACATTAATCTCCAATGCGATTCAAGTGAATGTTAATAAGTCGAGCATCACTGAGATAACGATCAAAAGATTCACTTTTTATTGCGAGGTCCTAAAAAACTCAAGAGAAGCACACTACAGACACAGCAAAGGAAATAAGAACAACTAGTCAATTCTTCTTCCCTTGGAAAAACTACAAAACTCCATAGCACACAGATCGCAAGATTCTGTGATTATGCTCAAAGAGGAAAATCAAAACACATAGTAAGCACGACCAGGAGATCAAACTATATGAAACGATTAGGAAAATAGAAACCATTGTGAATTCGCGAGATCGCTGAGCGCGGAACTGCGGAGATTAGATGGCCTCGACGTTCAGGGAAGCAAGTAGAAAAGATACGCCGCTCTACTCGAAACTTATAGGATTGTTGAATCAAAAACCCTAGAGGACGATTGGATGCCCTCGATCCAGTCGAATGTTCGGACTTGCTGTTTTAAGTTTGTAAGCTTTATGTGCGGCCCAGCCCACAATAGACCCTTCTATCCACACGTGGTTTAGCAATGGGCAACAAGTCCAATGAATTCCAAGCTACCAACATTCTTAGAGGTTAAACATGATGATGTGGCACTGCACCAATTTACCATAGTTCAGAAGTTAAATTGTTAAAATCGCGACGATTATTATAATTTAGGGGTTAAATTGTTAAAATCGCGACAGCTTATTATATTTCAAGGGTTAAATTGTTAAAACCACCTTCATCAAACCGCTGCGGTTTGTCAAAAAAGAGAGAGAAAATGAGGTGAAAAAGGAGAAATAAGGAGAAAATAAAAAGAGATTAATTTTCTAATATTTAAGCTTTAAAACATTAAATTAATCCTTAAATTTTAATCCAACTCATCGTTAATCAATGAGTAGGATGGATGATTAGATAGTTCCATTCAAAATAAACAAAAGAACCTTTTAAAAAATAAAGTGATAATGTAACGTCCCCCGGTGCTCCCAGTACAATATTGTCCGCTTTGGGCCGAAGCCCGCACGGGTTTGTTCTTGGGGTTAGCCCAAAACGCGTTGTACTAGGTAGGAAGGGGCTCCATGCTTATATACCATGCATTTTCTACTCTCCCAAGCGATGTGGGATTGTGCCCCCCCTGATATGGGCCGGACCCACAACTGGGCCTTTCCTGGCCTTCACAGGGCGGGATGCCACAGATAATTAGGAGAATTTTAATTAGATAAATACAATTACAAGTAATAAATTGAAATAATCATTAAATTATGATGAACAAATGCATATTTTACTAAAAAGTGGAGGTTACACGTGTCATTCAGTAGGCAAAGTAGCTCAAAATATTTGTTAACTGTCGCGTAGGACTATCGTTAGCACTAACGGAGTTCTGATCACGCACTCCATGTCATCGTTCTCTGTTATTGAACGGACATTCTCGTGTGATCTTCTGATTTCTTTTTGCATTGCAACTGCCGCGTTTTCGTTCTTCTTCTTCTTTTCTCCTCTCAAATCTTTCACTGTCACTCGTGATTTGCTGCTATTTCTCTCGTTCTCTCTGTTTTTTGGTTTTAGACCTGTTCTCTCTGCAACGTTCAGATGTTCTACTCACACCAGCTTCTTGCTCGGAAAGCTCCGCTTGGGCAAATATGGTCGCTACTTTTTCCATTGTTTCTCTCTTACAAGTATAGTCGTGTGCAATGCTTAGGGACTTCGCATTTTTTCTGCTCATTCATAAATGATGCAAAATATGAATCATAGTGAAAATCGAATACTTGATTTCTGAGCTATTTTGCTGGAGATTTTTTTTTTCTCTATTCTTATGCCTTTTACGATGTTGAAGGATGGCTGCTACCATGCACTCAAAGATTAATAGAAGGAAGCTCGACAAACTCAACATAATCCAAGTTTGGTACGTATCAAAAACTTAAACACTCCTTTGAATTCGCCGGATTTACATTGATTTCCCATCATTTCTCTTCCAATTTTCAGTGAAGAAATTTTGAACCCCGCAGTTCCAATGGCGCTGAGGCTCTCAGGGATTCTAATGGGTACATAAGCGCGATTCAATCTCTCAGTCTCAGTGCATTTTTCGGCTTTCATTAGTAACGCATTAAATTATATACTCTACGGTGTTTTCAGGTGGCGTCGTAATCGTGTATGAGAGGAAGGTTAAACTCCTTTATGGTAGACTTTCATTCTCAGTCTGTTTAATTTTGAAAACACAAATGTATATTACGAGTACTATTTCTGACACATTTCTTTCGAATTTTTCCGCAGATGATGTTACCCGTCTTTTGGTACTGGTTTGAACTTCTAAATTTTAACTACTTCGTCTTCTTAATTTTCTTTAAGCTGTTTTGATTCATATATATTCCTAAGCTCAATGTTCCCAGGTCGAAATAAACGAAGCTTGGAAGGTAAAAACAATTCCAGATCCAACCGTTCTCCCGAAAGGAAAATCTCAGGCCAAGTAAGTACTTCTTGCGCTTCATGTTCTTTGGCTTCCCCATCGCCAGGAAAGAACTAAAGAAGGGTTTAAAGACCAAGGATGCTAATCTTCCATGTTTGTAGGAAGGAAGCCGTTACTCTGCCTGAAAACGTAGAGAGAGATGTAAGAGATCTTGAACAGACTCTTAATTACACTCTCCCTGACATGGAGTTCAATCAAACAGCCTATTTTGCTATGGTCAGTATTGGCAAATCGAATGAGTAAACCTCTTAGCCTCGCGTTGTTTACAAATTCGTGTTAATGTTGTTGTAGCTGTGCATATTAAGTACTCTGGTTATCAGGGTGATTGGAAATGTTTGATAAAATAGTCGATCCATCTTTTTTTCGGCACTCACGAAGAAACTGTCGTCTTCCCTAAAATTTTAGATAAGAAAACATTCGAATATTTCTTGTAAGAGACCAATCATGGTTCATTTACGCTGCCCAGGATTCAATTTGAGTTAATTGACCATTTATTTTAAACTGGACGAATCTTTAAAAGGTTTACCTTCTACAAATTAACGTCGAGAATTTGATCGGATAGACTTTTTCAAATCTTTATCGGTGTTTCCATGTAATATTCATGTCTGACTTTTCTGCCCTGCTCGTCGTAGTGTCTTGACAGCGTAGATGAACCCTATATAAATAATAATATTCCAGAAGATCCGTCTGCAAAATTCCACCAAGGTTTCTTTCACTCTGATCTCCTTATTACGAATTTTAATTTATGATTAGCAAAAATCAGTTAATTGTTACCTCTTCGTGACAATTGCTCAGCCGACGCTGAAAACATTACATTGTTCGAAAGTTTTGATATGTATCAAGCTAGTGGAGATCGTTACAATAGATTCGAAAGGTAATTAATTAATTTTATCAAACTAGTAATTTTACAGAATTTTTACTTATTGGTCGTTAATTGTATGGCAGATTTGACATTGAGGAAGACGATGAAACGCAGTTGAATTTTACTTCAGGCGGCCATTCTCAAATACCTACCACTTTAATACCTTCGCCGCCTCGTCAAGATGAACTACCAAAAAGTGAGCCATTAGTGCGTATAATATTTTGAACCATTTGCAAATTTGTAAGTTTCAATAGGATCGTAACTCGTAAGTCTGAACATTACTAGATATTCAAGAAAACGCTCAAATGTTAACATGGAATTATTGCAGTGGTTTCAAAGGGACCTCGAGATTTGCATGCTTTATAACCTCTGATCCATCTTGCAGTAAGTGAAATTGAAGAGCTATTCGCGGAGCAAAACGGCCATGTGCATTCAGATGAACGAAAAGAGCCTAAACAGGTGGTATAGATTTTTTCATGTCTACTAAAGAGATAATTGAAGAAAATGAGATTGGATGACACAATAGTAAGCTAATCAACAAACATAATAATGATGCAGGATGCCAAGATGCAAGGGGCAACAAAAAGACGTCGAATAAAAGCCCCAACCTTTGTTATGGACTATCAACAGACCATCATTCCGGGTCATATATACCAGTCTTGGCTTCAGAATGCCTCAGATATTGTGTCTAGAAGAGGAAGGAAGAGGAAGGTTATCCCCGATGTTTGACCTGCCGTTTTTGTTTATCTATTTCATTTTCTTCAGAGACAGAATTTAGTACGTAAATTAAATAAATATTCTCGCGTATTTGGAAGTCATTAGTAAATTTTATGTTCAACTGTAGAAACAGCGACGTCTAATCGTAAAGTTTGATCACTGTTTCAGCGCGCCAATTTCATGTCTACCATGAAGATAGCTTCCCTGATGGATTTACCTCCTGTTGTTTTAAGTTGTGGCCTATTCGCAACTGGATCCGGAGAAATTCATTATCCACCACCCTTGCTTCACCTATGGCGAAGAAGTATCCAATCTCCCAATGCCTCACCTTCTGGTAAGAATTATTAGTTTATCTTGTCTTTTTTGCTTTCCATTATAGAATTTCTCTAAATGATGAAATATTATTGAATAATTTTTGAAACAGAAAGAACCGTTCAACTCTTACCTGCACAAGACCATATGAATTTCGTAAGCCACTCGCAATTCACCAACTTTTTGACTTTGAAACATTTGAGGAAAGTTAATTAGTGCCTGACCCATACATTATGAAGCCTTTCGAAGATTACAACAGTGGAGGCGGATCCCAGTCGCTTGGCGTTTCCATTGAAAAGTTGAGGACAAATCTCAGTAACGGTGACATGCCAACTCAAATCCTCGTCGATGAATTGAGAGCAAACTTAATGAATAGTAATTATGTTGGAATGGGAATGAGTCAAGCCAATGCATATACAACCGTCACCCCTAGAAATTCTGGTAAAGAGACTTTTTCTTCGGCACAAATTTTCTCACGTGTTTCTAGAAGAAATCGAAGTTCTAAAATGAGTAACACTAATATTTTATTCAATTGTTTGTTTATTTTAAACGCACAGGAGATAGAGAAGGATTCGACGTTGGATTGATCTCAGAAGTCAGTGCAAGGTTTGAAGATTATTTTCTTTATCTCTTATCAATTTGCGAGGGCCGAAACAGCTCAGTTTCATGACTTGGCAAGAAACTTATTTGCTACAGATCGAACAAGAAAATGCCATACTCTTCATCTAGACACAGCAGTGGTGGCCTGGAACCTGTTGAGGAAGAGACGTCATGGCAGCTCCCTGATCCAAACTTCAAGTTAGCAAGGCTTGCTGAATATGGCGTGTCACCTGACCAAGGTATGGACATTATTTAGTAGAAAACCCCCTGTTCTTCAATGAAAATCTCTCAATATATTAGTCCAGTTAGATATTTCTAACACACAATTAATCTTTATTATGTTTATGATCATGCAGTATTTGTATAGCACGTACAAAGAGTTGCTCATATAAATTTATGACAGAACTACAGTAGATGATGAAAATACAGTATTTAAATACGTACTATGCTGTACTTCGAATGAAGTTTTTAGATTATTTACACATGGAACATTGATATTCATCTCTGGCAGAGCTATTGGTGGAAACTGGACCCACCCAAACCCAGAAACCGGACAACACTCCTCCATCTGATAAAATCACTGATTCCATTAGGATGTAAAGATTCTCCCTTCGACGACCCATCCACTTTTTTGTTCTTTTTTATAAAAGCAGATCATTATTTTACGTGATTAATTGGCTTGAAGTTTCAATTTTAAATGCTCCATGCAGTCAAATGAAAGCGCATTTCGAGACCCCAGGAGCCTCACAGGTGGAGTCTCTGAACCACTTAGCTCTGGGAATGAACCGAAGAGGAGCAGCGCTACTCTTCTATCAAATCTGCGGTAATTATTAAAAAAAAAAAGAGCATTGTTTCTCCATTGTTCTCAGTCTATATATTTTGCTTACCTTAACACTGAGAATCGTCTATCTAATGTAGTTTTGGCCACTCGTGATATTCTGAAAGTCCATCAACAGCAGCCTTTCGGAGAGATTTTCGTATCCAAAGGAGGTAAAATGTGACTCTGAAACAAAGGGGATATCACTAATCAGCTCTTCAAATATCTTTATTAATTTGACATCTGAATTCTGTTCTTCCGTAATTCTTCAAATCTAAACGAAAACCCAAGTTTTAATTCTATGAACTTGTCACTGAGTATACAGAAAGAGTAATACTACAATTACTCTCTGTCCCTATTTTTGTAATTCTTATTTCTTGACATAGATTAATTACTTGGATGGATTATGTTTTAGAATTGTTTAGAAAAATTCCATTGTATGTGTCCGTTGTTGAATATGATCTTATGTGCATAATGTGTATATGCACTAAAGCACGTCCATAGCAATTAATGATTGCAATACTCATCTCTTTGTTAGGAAACACTACTTGCGTGCAAGTGCAAGTCACAAAAGAGTCGCGTGATATTTATTAATCTATAGGTTACCTTAATTTAATGACGATTACTTGATTAATAATTAAAAAATTCAATAAAATGTCTGTAAATATGCTTCATGCGTCAACATTTGTGCCACATACATTTGTGTACATGATATGCAAATGTATAAATGTCACGCCATCTTCTCTTTAGATCTTATTGAATTTATCGATTTTACCCAAGTTTTTGTGTCAGTCTGCCCTGTGAAGACTATAATAACTTATGTGAGGATTCGATCACACCACTGGGATGCACAATCATATATCGTTTGGAAAAGTGGAAAATACATAGTTTATAAATAGTAGTATTCTTCTTTATAAAAGTCAACACTTTGAAATTTCTGTGTGATAATTGCTTAAGATTTTTACTAGGCAATGCTAGAATTTCCCTGGATTGTTTGTTCTCCCCTTAAAATAATGAGAAATGACGAGACTAAATCATGAAGAGCTGAGTTTGGTGCTTTGAGTTTGCGCTTGGTGTTGGAAGTTCAGCATCAAATACACTTACAAAGCAATATAGATTACACTTGCCTTCAAAACTACGACCACACCAGCATTTCCCATGAATTACGACGTATTACTCACTGACACAGAGTGTGTAACCAACCAATTAATATGCTTCCAATACTTATTTAATTTTGAAATTATTAATTAATTAATGTATTTTTTATTTTAGGCCTATTTTCCTGCAAATTTCCAAGCAGAAATTAATATGCTGAGAAGAGGAAACTAATTATTTCCGTGATTGATTCTCAAAATTAATTCCGATCATATCCTCAATGGATGCCAGTTAATATTAAAATGTTAAATCATAGAATTCCATGCGAGGAAATAAAAAATAAAAAATAAAAAATAAAAAATAAAAAATCTACCTAGCTGGTTCACATCTTGGAAATTGCTAGGAACCATCCCATAAAATTGTCAAAAGCAAATCCACTATAAATAAACACTAAAAAAGGTTAGCGTCCACTATTTTATTTATATATTCTTGATTTATTACTCTGGTCAATCTCTTAGCTTATCAATGGAGGTGAAGCGCCATTACCAAGTCAATCTCTGGTCTTGTATCCAAGAAAGGTTGTGTTTGGTTTTTAGCTAATCTGAGAAGATTTGTGGGCACCTGATAAGCTCCAAACTTGGGAAATAGCATAACGTCCGAACACGACTTATCGCCACGATCGTAAGCTCGAGAGGTTTTCGGGAAGCTTTTGTCCACTCCATTTCTGTTCAGTTGACAACATGAAAGTTCCCCACCATCTGTTCTGCTCCCCTTCTTGCATCAAGGAACCGAAATCAAACAAACGAACAGATGGGGAGTTATTGTTTTTGAGTGAGAATGTTCAAACTTCTGTCTTGAATTAGCTCGAATGTAAGCGAATATGGTTGTTGATTTTCGTTTATTTGTTATATTCTCGTAAAAAATGTTGACTTTCGTAATCTTTGATAGTTTCAGAACTCTTGTTCGCACTAGGTTTTACTTTATCCGTGGTTGGGATAGCGGCGATCGTAATGGGTAAGAACGAGAATCGGAATCACAGTCGGTTCAGGACCCGTTTGCGCGTGTTCGCATGGGGCTTCGTTAGTTTCTTGTGTCAGAGTTTCGGTTTTTGCTCGTCCCTGAACGATGAAGGTATCAAGACTTTTCTTTTCTCTCTCTCTCTCTCTCTCTCTCTCTCGCCTTTTACTTTGGAGTACGGCTTTCCCTGTTTGGCAGAAAGGGATGTTGTGGAAAGTGAAGGAAAACGCTGAGAAAATAGTGTCTGAATTTCAGGTTTGGCCCTGTTGAGATTAAAGGAGAGAGTGGTGAATGATCCATTTGGCGCCTTGACGAATTGGACTGATGATCACCAGGCTGATCCATGCTCCTGGTTTGGCGTGGAATGCTTAGACGGAAACGTCATCGTTTTGTGAGTAACTCTTTCTATTGACCATCGTCTTCTTCCTGACCCCAGCTTTTCAAATTTGAAACTTTCAGTGAAGAGGAAAGAGAGGATTTAATAAACAGAATGATTTGTAAGCTTCATTTACAATCTGAAACTTGATTTCAAAGAATGGCCGTAGAACCAAGTTCCTGAAAGAATTAGGATATCTATTTATACCAGTTCAACATACTAGCAGATAAGGACGATCAGAACTATCGGACGAGAAGTTTTGGATTGATTATACGACAAACCCATATTTCGACAGGGGTTTCAAGTAGATTTAAGAGTAACTTTTTTAGTCTGACATCCGATGTGACTTGTAGGAATTTAAAAGATCTTTGCCTGGAAGGAACTCTGCCATCTGACCTCGGAAATCTAGTCCACATAAAGACTATGTAAGAAACTTTCAGCTATTTGCTGGTTTGTTTGAGCGAGGATTCATGCATTGTTCTTCAAATCCCAGATTTTCTCACCATCACACTCTTTGTTGCCCTCATGCTGCAGTATTTTGAGAAACAACTCTTTCAATGGAAGTCTTCCGGCAGGTTTTGGAAAGCTGAAAAATTTGGAGTTTCTGGATTTGGGGTTCAACAACTTCACTGGATCAGTTCCGGATGATCTCTGCAGCCATCTATCTCTTACAACCCTGTATGTTGGTGTTTAGTAATAATGGCTCTTTTTCCATTTGTTCTTTCTGTTTTTGTTTTGAGTAAATATGTTTTTTTCTGCCTATTTTACAGCTTACTGGACAACAATGGTTTTCTGGGTAGCTTGCCTCCTGAAATTTATGGGCTTCAACGGCGTTCAGAATACCAAGTAGATAAGAATCAACTATCCAAACCAGTTCAACGCTTATCAGGCAGTGAAAAGTCCATTTCCAGGTATGATTTAGCATGTCAAAATCAAAGCTGATATAATACTTCAGTCTATCTGCTTTTGTTTCTGATTATGTTTCCATCTTTCTAAGGAGCGTAGCCAGAACAGCTCGTCACAGAAAACTGATGGCGACAGACATAGCACCAACCTCGCCAAAAACCAATAGTTCAGGCTCTAGTTCTCCACCTTCTTCTCCCAAGAGTTCATCAAAGAAATCACCCTCCTCACCCGATGCTTCGTCTTCGAGTCCTCAATCAAGCACTTCAGCATCACAGCCGGGTACGGGTTCTTCGGCTGCTCCTTCTCCAGATCTCAGTTCTCATCCAGTTCCTCCTCCTCATACTGAAACACCTAAATCGCCCCCGAAAAGCAACTCTTCGAAGAGACTTAATCCTGGAATTTTGGCTGCTATCCTTGTGGGTATAATATTTCTTCTACTTTCTGCCTTCGGCCTTTATCTTTGGAAAACCAACAGGCTAACTAGTGTCGGTCCATGGGCCACCGGCCTAAGCGGACAGCTTCAAAAAGCATTTGTCGTCGGTAATTCTTCTCTTCTTATCATTTTTCCTACATAGTTTTCCATCTTAGTCTTAACCGAGTACTACTCGCAAGAAAAGTTCTCTTCTTTCTAGTTTTGTACTTTTAAGTTTCTCAGCTGAATTCCAAGAGCATGAGTAACAGACTGGTAATACGAATTGCAGGTGTACCAAAGCTGAAGAGATCAGAGCTCGAGGCTGCTTGCGAAGATTTCAGCAATGTCATCGGCTCTTCACCGATTGGTACACTGTACAAAGGGACATTATCCAGTGGCGTTGAAATAGCTGTGGCTTCTGTTGCAGTTAAATCAGCCAATGATTGGTCAAGAAGTTTGGAAGCGCAGTTCAGGAAGAAGGTATTTGATGAACAAATTTCATAAAAAAACTGCACTCTTTGAAAGTCTAATTGTTTTCTTAATGGTTGTCCAGATTGATACACTGTCTAAAGCAAACCACAAGAATTTCATAAGCCTTCTCGGGTATTGTGAAGAAGAGGAGCCATTTACAAGGATGGTTGTCTTTGAATATGCTCCAAATGGAACTCTGTTTGAGCACTTGCACGGTAAGTTCAGAGAAATTGTCGTTCTTCATTTCAATCTCGAAAATAAATCAAGCTCGTTAAGTATCGAATCATTCTCATCGCCTTTGCAGTACAAGAAGCAGAACACTTGGACTGGGAAGCGAGGCTAAGAATAGTAATGGGCACGGCTTACTGCCTTGACCATTTGCACCAGCTAAATCCACCATTAATACACAGCAACCTGACCTCATTGTCTGTAAATCTCACCGAGGATTACGCAGCAAAGATCTCAGAATTCAGCTTCTCTAACGAGTTGGCTGCATCTGGCTGGAGTTCTATGGGCATAAGCCGTTTAAACGCATCAACGGAAGGTCTAAAAAGCAATGTGCATAGTTTCGGGATGATATTATTTGAAATAATGACAGCTAGAATGCTCAAATCGGTGGACACTGACTTGCGGGAAGACGAAAAGGCATACCTAAGAGGAAGACAACCCCTGAGAGAAATGGCGGATCCAACCCTACTTTATTTTCAAAGGGATCATCTGGAGCAGATAGGCGAAGTGATAAAATGGTGTTTGAAATCGGACCCGGAGCAAAGACCGTCGATGGCAGAAGTGAGTGCGCAATTGAGATCAATAACCGGAATTACTCCGGATGAAGCAGTTCCAAAGGTTTCTCCTCTGTGGTGGGCAGAGCTGGAGATCATGTCTGCTGAAGGATAATAGAAGATGGTGGAAGCCATAGAAATAGCTTCCTTCTAGTTGATACTTGTAAATATGTAGTGATTAATGTTTGCAACTGAGACCGATGGAGCCTTCTGGTTTAGTCTTTCTTCTGGTTTTGGTCTTCATGGAAGTGACAACAATGGCAAATTTGCATCAAACTAACCTCTCTCTCTCTCTCTCTCTCTCTCTCGAATTGGTAAGCAGAAAAGATAAGCACGTGCGTAGTAGGTTAATAGTTTTGATCAAGTTAGTCAATATTGAAAGTATGAGGATACCATTGCAAAGAAGCCGACGAAAGATGAAAGGAATTGCAGCGGGAAGGGAGTTCCAGACTTCCAGGAGCTCCATCTGATACTTAAAGGCCGCTCGGTAATTCTCTGTTTTCCGTCGATCTCTTTCTTGTAATGTAGAGTTCAGAGAAAGAAAGAGAAAATTCACTCCCAGACAGCCCTAACAAGGATCTACAAGGTGGAGAGCCCCCCAACATCGATAACGACGATGAAGAAGTGGAAAATGACGTAGGAGATGTAGAAGAAGAGGATGGGGATAGTGAAGAGGAAGATGAAGACAATGAAGAACCACTTTATAATAGCCGGAGGCCTCTCCCTCGGTTATATTCAACAAGGCATCATGATTTGGCATACAATCTTGGATGGCATACTCAAACCGATCCGTCGCAAATAGCGTCCAGGGCAATAAGGAGGCAACTTGCGCCATTGGAGGCCCAACAACTGTGTGGCGGTTCAAAACAAGAGGGATTGAACCCATCATAGGTGTGGGTTAATGCTATTTCTTGTTGTCTGCACATAAAGTCTTCTTTCTTCCTAAGCAAACCCAGTGTTTCTTGCCGAAACAACAATCGTTTTACTGATTGAGTTGTGAAATTATGCAGAAGGATAGTTCTTCAAATGTCTATTTTGTGTTTGTCTGTCACTCATTTTTCCAATTTCCAACAGATTCCAAAACAAATATGAACAGCAGAGAGTCAATTTGAGACAATCAGTCTATGCAAACTAATCCTCAGATGCGTCCATGGAAGTGAAGAGAATTGGAAGGAGCAAAGTGAGTTGCAAGTAGGAGACCAAATTTGAAGGATACAAGGACGTTGGTTAGCCAGAGCTGCACAGTGGACCCGTCTCCACGACCTCCATCTTCAACTGTCCAGAGTTGCATGCGCATGGACGCTTAAATTTAAGAACGAGGTGAAGAGGACTGTGAGAAGGTCTCAAGGAACTGTTATTATTATTTGCACAAGTATATTGCTTTTGTAATATCACTACAATTTGTCAATTCACAGGATTTGGAGAATGGGAGCAGCATCTATTGAGTAGCCGGAGTAACGCATCGGCTTTTCTCCGAACGTTCAAAGATCCGGCGGTGGCTACACTCTGCAAAGATGGAATGCTTCGAGGATTCATCAGCAGCCGTCCGGCGACTTCCTCTCCTCCGTCTTTACACAGCCCCAACAGAAGAGTTATGGAATTTTCTTTGCCTTTCGCAGATCCAAATCTCAACAGATCAACGAGAAGCGGTACTAGAGCTCGACTTTTTCTTATCTCCTCCAGGCCTTCCGAGCAGCCTAAAACGAGAGAAAGCACTTGCAGGGCATCGTCTGTTATACCTGCTCTGTCGTCAGTTAGCAAGTTGATGAGCAGTGGCACTGCTCCCATGTCCACAACCTTTACCCTGTTTTCGCTGTAAAGCCCTAGGTTGAAAAGTGCAGTAGCGGCATCTCTTTTCCCGGCCGAATTGCCTTCTTTCAAAAGCCTCACCAGTCCTGAAACTGCTCCGGGCCGCCCCCCGATACTAACCTTATAATCGTCAATCATCGATAGGCTAAAAATTGTGGCTGCCGCATTTTCTCTCGCTTCCATCGTTTTCCCGGATTCCAAAACGTGAATAATATTGTCGATTGCGCCCGCTGCAATTATCAGAATCTTGTTATTGTCGAAGATAGAGAGGTTGAGTAAGGCTGTGATGGCATTTTCCTGGAGCGTTGGATCATTAGAGCACAGTAACATCACTAAAAATGGAATCGCACCGGCCTCAGCAATGATCCGTCGATTATCCATGCCGGTTTTTGCCAGCAATCGTAGCTCATATGCTGCCTGCCTCTGAATTTCCGACGATCCGGTCGCAAGTTTTCCGACGAGAAATTCAGATGTCATTTTGACAGCAACGATTGCAGCTTTTGTAGCTGAAATGTGGTCGAGGGAGTTATCGGAGACGTCTCTTCGGCTGTTGCTTCTCTCGAAGCGAGAGACCGACGATGCTGCCGATTCACTTAACATGACTTCGTTTTCCAGGCACCATTGTTGGATCAAGCTCTTCAATGCATAATTGGGTATGAGAGCGATGTGAAGTAGCCTCTGACCACTCTTTGGACAAAAGTGGTGACCTGAATCAATCCATTTGGCTATCGGATTTCGATCGTATGTCTGACCAGACGCAATAATCACAGGATCTTTCATCAAGTCTAGTGATATTGGACAGCGGAAATCGTCTGGAATTGGATTCGTCTGTCTGGAAGATGAACAATCGTCTGGAATTCTAGAGTATTTTTCAGTCTTTTCATCATCTTCATCATTGAATAGAACAACTTTGGAATGCATTATAAGGGAAATGAGATTGTTTATGTTGGAGACTACCATGAGTCCACCTGTTCCAGCTTGCTTAAGAGCTTCTGCCTCTAGTTTTGAAACTTCGCCATCATAATCTGACAATCTTTTCAAGCCAGTTCTACTGAGAATCTCTTTGACTTTTCGGAGATCGAGAAATCCTTTGTTTCTGCTTTTCTTCTCGCTATTACTGGTCATTACTTGAAGAAGTTCTTCTCTTATTTGAAGTTCTTGAGCGTCGATCAACAGTTCAACCCGCCTTGCTTGATTCCGAAGAAGCTCAACTTGCTCTCTAATGTCTACTGTTATCTTGAGTAAGCCTAGAGGTAAAATATCCAGTGCCCTCGCCATCTCCTTTGCGAGGTCGTAAAACTCATGGGAGATGAACTCCGTTTGAAGAAGATTCCAGAGAGAGCTTCCTTCTAAGCAGGCTTGGATCAAACATTTGACTTTTTGAATTACAGAGAAGAGCTCAGTTAAACACAGAATCGAAGACGAAGGAAGAGGACTATATGCTTCTTGAATCTCTTCGAACAGAAAAGAGAGAAGCTTGATCCTCCTCCTCATGATGGCGACATTTCTGACCTGCAAAAAGATCGTCTTCTCCGTCGAACCAACTTCATTTGAAAGTTGAATCAGTGACTCTAGTAAAGACCCAGTAGCCAAATATCTCGGGGAAGCCATTGTTGAAGGAACAGCTACATCATCCCTTGAATTTTCTCTTACTGTACTGGTTTGTTGAGCTCATGGCCATTTTCAAGCTTACATTTCGTTGAGTTTTAGGTGGCTAAGCCGCTCAGGGAAAGAACAGACGCCATCGATAAAAAACAATTAAATATTCAATAAAAAATGCCATCTGATTTATGGATTGAGAGAGAAATATTGGATTAAGGGATGAATTTTCGGCAGTTTCTGCTTGTATGGTTGACATTACAGTCAAGAAGAAAGAATGCTTTTCTTGGTGGTTGCCACTTGGAGGAAGCTCCCGATGATTCTGCAAGTCAGATCTGTCTCTCATACGTGGATCGAATCCGCTTTTTCAAACTTTGCGTTCGGTTGGTCTGTTTTTGACAATTACACGATAATCTAATCTTGCAAAATGTCTTTATTATCCAGCAAGTTGAAGAACAAGTGTTCATCTCATGTCATCAAAGTATATTTTATGCTGAATGTCAAAGATCTACGAAGAAAGAATCAAAGTTCCAACAAATCAAACATTCAAAACAAGCATCGTGGCGGCATCATTCAGCAATAAAATACTGAAACTCTTAACAACTCGAGAGATTTCTTCATAGATAATCTCCTGAGAATTCGTCTCTTTCTCACAAAAAACAGCAAAATACTTACACGTGGCTTCGTGGGTTTGCAGGTTTAAGCTGTAAATTCAAATTTCTGGGAAGTGTTAGGAGACACAAGATTTGTCTAACAAAGAAACAGCTCATAGGTAAAAGTTTATTCTCCTGTGTCGGAGTCAAATGCTTCAATGGAAAGCAGGATCTTATACAGTGAAAGTTGTTGGAGTAGTCTTTGCATGAAGAAATTGAAGCTTGTAAAAAGAGCTATGCACAAACCCATCATCGTCAAACTCTCTCTCTCTCTCTCTCTTTCTCTCTCATGGAACAACTGCAAAGCAATGGTGAAGAAATAAAATGAAACTGCTTTGTTCCTCAAAGTCTTCCTTTTGACATTCTGAGACACATCTTTGAAAAACAATAATATCCAAACGTAGATTACGGGCAGAAGACGAATAAAGACGTTTAGCCAAAAACATTCAAGGGTCAAATTTCACTTCTAAGAGAATGGATTATCACTCTCTCTTCCTCCACTTGTCTTGTCCAACTTCTCTCAAAAATCTCTTATTTACACCTCGCCGAACTAGCCTTAATCAATGGAACTAACATGTTTATAAAAGCGATAAAGAGAGAAGTGGGGAGGGTGGAGGGAGTGAAGGCATGAGAAGTGAGATCTGAGTCTCGTTCGAACGGCTCCTGCGCAGCCTGCAAATTGTTGAAAAGAAAATGCAGCCCGACTGCACCCTATTTCCGATCCACGAAATTAGCCAGAGTTCAGAGTGTTTGGGGCGAGCAACGTGGAGCAGCAGCGAGAAGACGCTGCCAATTCATTGGCTTTTGAAGCAGAGGCAAGGCTTAGGGACCTTGTCTATGGCTGCATTGACGCCATAGCTCTGTTGCAGCAACAGATGGCCAAGCTTCAATGTGATTTGGCGATGGCCAGAGCTCGTCTAAGCCCGCATGCAAACTTCAATGATTTTGGTTTACAGTACGTGAGTCTCTCTCTCTCTCTCTCACTTCAGCTTTGTCGTTAAGGAGAGGCGTTTGAGAGAACCAATTGAAAAAATTAAGTGTGGGAAAAGGAAGGCCGACTCCTAAAATTCGGAGAAAACAAGATTATGTACAGAAGCTATACAACAACCTCAACATCATACAACATTGGATCCTCTTCTTCCAAAGCTTATTACTAAGAAAAAACAACAAGAAAATACAGACGGTACACACATATTGGATAGAGAAAACTCTTCCCCTTTGTGGCAAATTAGGGTTTTTGCTATTCACATCTCCTCAAAAGTTCTTCTTTGTCAAACCTATAAATCACCCAAAAACAGAAAGATTGTTCACACAGAAAGAATGAATCAAGGCAGTCATAATAACACAATTTTCCTAGTTTCTGTTCATAGAGAGGATAACTCCGGAATCATCACAGTTAGTGTCCATCTCGCCAGGGGCTTGTCTGCGTGAAGTTATTCTTGAATTCTATGGCTTATACTAAGATTATGAAGATTTTGATGCGTGAATTTTAGTAACCCACAAAGAAAACTTGAAAAAAGGAAGACATTGAAGGTAAAAATGGCAGCTTTAGAATAAACTTTAAGATGACGCATACCTTTTTGGGCGATTAATCTTCTTCTCCAGCTTCATTTGAGCATCCATGAACATGTTCATCCTCTGAAACTCAAGATCTTTTGTAAATTCCATTCTCTGTTTTTCTAATGCCATCATCTGCCGCTGTTTCGAACTCTCGATCCTCTCGTATATCTCTCCGAACTTCAAAATCGCCCTCGCTAAATCCTCATACGCTTCTCCATCTGAAGAATCAGCCATCTCGATCCGTTGCTTCTTACCCGACTTCGGATTAAGCCTTAAATCATCGTCCAGTCCTAACGAACTGTCTGTGGATCCTCCACCAATAGGATCCAGCCTTGACGACCCGGCGAAATACATCGCCTGATTCGGATTGGTGACCGGTTTGGGCTTGGAGGAGTTAACGGCGCCGGATTTCTTGGGAATGACGTCGTTGCTACCGATGAGCTCGTCAAGACGATTATAAAAGATCCACTTCGAAGGAAGAGGCTTCGATTTGTCCAGCTTATACTTCTTCTTCAAAGTATCGACCCGGTTCTTGCACTGCACATCCGTTTTTTGAGGCTTGACCCCGTTTTGTCGTCCATTGACGGCGTCGGAAACTTCCTTCCAGTCCTTTTGTCGGAGATTTCCTCGATTCAGACCGACGTACCGGTCACCCCAGGCTTCGACGAGGACTCCGGTGGCGCCGTCGCTCCAACAGTCTTCGCGGCCACCGGAAGCCCCATGGTGGAGCCGAGCGGTGGTCCGGGGACTCCGGCGCTGCATAAAAGCACTCTAATTCTATAGATAACGGCTGTGAATATGAAGCAGAAGTTGTGGGTATGGACCGTACGCCGGTGAGGCCAAGAGAGAGGATAAGAAAGAGAGAGAACATAGATGGAAAGATAGAAATGATGACGGTGATGATAGGGAAGCATCGGAGTCTGGCCCAGTCCAACTGCGGTGCAATGTGACCGGCGTTGACGTCATTTCTCTCTTTTGGCTTGGACGGAACAGACACACACGTTTACAATAAATCAGCCTGTCTGTCTTCCATTTCCTATCCCAAAAACAGTCTTTCTAGTTTCTACCAAACATTGGCGTTAAATTTGATAGCTTTATGCTATGGAAAATGTAATTTACTCAAAATATAATTACGTACCATAAATTTATGCTTATTTAATCACACCCATGAACCCTAACTTAACCCTAAGAAATCTCTTAAAGCTTTCTCATTTGACAGTTCAATGTTGTTTGACCCATCGCTCAATGAAGTTGTTAGCCAATACCAACCAAAGCCTTCCCATGTCCAAGTCCAACCAGTTATTTTTGCCAACGTAGGCACGTCAGGGAGTCAACCGCCTGCTCGTGATAGCCTTCCCTAAACAATCGCATCTTCCAGTTTCTTCTTCCTCGTTAGGGCATTGAATATTGGGCGAAAGCTAGTCGCTTTTAGACCAACTCCTCATTTCGCCGTTGTCTCGGTCACCCGCAGTGTGTCTCGTCGACTGGATCCAGTCCTCAGAGACGAGCGATGAGCCAATCGAAAAACGATCTTCCGAGCATGGCCATTGTGATGGTGATTATGTTTTTCGCGGTAAAATATCCGTCTCTAAAGGGCTGGTTAAGCGGAGACTAAATGAGGTCGACGTAGTAGGTAGAACTAGAAGTGGGTTCATCACGGAAAGGATGCAGATTCCCATTCTGAATCTTTGACGGGCATTTAAAGAGGAAGAACTTGAATAAAAATGCAACAGCCATGGGGGAGAAAGATGTTAGTCTATTGGGTATTGGGCTTTTCAGTCGGAGGTTCCAGTTCCAGGCGCAAACAGTGTCATAATTGGGCCTTCAAATAAGACTAATCCAAACTATTGACTGCAAACAGATAACATCCACAATCCAATTGCTTGGAAACACAATCATTTTTGCAAGAAAAGCAGAACGTGATTACATGTTATACAATCCCCAGCTGGACATTACAGCGACAGGCAGACTAATCCACACTCAAATTGCCCTTCCTGCAAAACATGCATATATCTGTTTAAACGTCATCGTCGAAACCATTGACGATAAAACAGAAGAAAAGACCTTTAAAATCTTTTGATACCCTGTTCTTATCTTAAACTCAATCTTATTCGCTTTAATCTCTCCAACTGTGTGGTATGAAAATGATGAGCCCAAAAGCGAGATTAACAGGGAGAGCATCTGAGGATAATGTCAAAGCTTTTATGGGATGCAAAACTAAGAATGACTTTGATTTGCGTGGCTATGCTGTTCGAGTAAGTGAGCGATGGTATATTTTATACTTATGCTGGTCCTACTCAATCCCCTCTTTCCCATTTTTAACTACTTTTGTATACTTCTTTTCACGCAAAAGTGGGATAAATTCTGTAATATTTCAACCAAGAAAAAAAAGGACAAAGATTTCGTGGAGAGACATCAATATCGCCGACCCCCCAACCTGTCGATCATTGAGAGATTTTGAGCTTTAAAGCTGTGTGCAATTTAATGATGCGTGTCGATTTCTTGATGGCACGATCAACGTGGGGAAATTTATAGGCGTTGATAACGAATATGTAAATTACTATTAATCCTCTCGTCGACACATCACATGAATTGGTCTTTTTTAACTCGTGGCAATCTCTTGTTGGCATGATTACTTGATTTGGATATGAGCTTTTACTTCCTTTCTTAGAGCAAATGTGAGATTTTAAACTGAATTCACTTTTTTAACCTAGTGTACAAAACAATAGTTCTCCATACCCAAAAAAACTACATATTAACCTAGTGTATATCAAAGAATATGTTTACTAATAGTTGTGTTTATAAAATATGGTTAATTTGTAATAGCTGAGGGAGATTTTGACGAGGGAGACCCACCTCATTTAATAGAATTGAATTTAAGGGCAACTTCTCTCTCTAAATTTCACTATGTATTTCTTTCCCTTGTCAATGTTGCTGTCCTCTTTTGATTTTAAAAACTGGACACAGTCTTCTCCCTCTCGACACTTTTACTCTGTTGAGGAGAGTGTGTTCTGCACTGAGTGAGCCGTGAGGCCTAGAGAAATTTTTGTGAGTGTGAATTTGTGAGCAAGGCCGAGTTATTGTCGAAGGATTGAAAGAGGAAAATTCTTGGATATTCGGTGAGGTAAAAATCTGAACTCAAAGTTTATGTTCATTGTGTAATTGAGATTAATTCTATTGAGTTTTAAAGTTTGGATTAATGATTGGAAGAGTTGTAAATTTTGCATGAAAACAAGTTTAGTTTATTTTTTGGAATGTTTTGGTTGGTTAAAGTAAAGTTTTTTCAAGAAAAATAGAGTTTTCTTATTTGTCTAGTTCATTAAGACTTGTCGAAAATCGTTCGTAGAAGTGTAAGTGTCATGCCCCAAAGAGGACTCGAGACAGAACGGGGAATGATCAGGCTCAAAAGGACTGAATTGTCTAACCTTCACTTGAATCCATAATTAGCAATGACAGCCTTAAGCATTCACAATATAGACCAAGCTCAAATTAAAGGTCAATAAGTGACAATAATATAATATAAATTAACAAAATCTAAAACTAGATGAAAATAACTTCAAAATTAGAATTCTGGTACAAATCTTACCAAAATATTCTAAGTCTCACTATAAAAAAATAGAATTTAATTACACGGAAAAAATCTCCAAATTTATACTCTCGTAGTTGCAATTGGGGATTTTTTTGATAAATTCCTGAAAAATAAAAATAATTAAGGGGCGAGTCAACCAACTTAGTAGAGATTACATCTCATATTCAACTTTTATATCATACGCATCATACGTGGAATTTTGATTTCGTATTCTTCACAATATAATATAAGAAGAAACAAAATAAAATAATAAAATAATTAACAGGAATACACAACGGCGATACTCAGCCAATCGCAACAGCCACACAAACTCTGATCAGGTTTAGGGTTTTTGCGCTCAGGGACACGACACATACAACTACTGTCTCATTACTCTAGTTAACAGTAACAGTGCATAAATGTAAATTAAACACAACAAACTGAATGGTGAATCAACATGTCTAAATTAAAACAATATTAAACATTTTATAATTTAATGTACGTTAAATATAAGATAACATTTACCTCGAATTTGGGCATAACAATACCAAAGCAAAATGACGCCCAACGGTAGACAAATCCAACAATTTTCAAAGTCTTGGAACTCACTATTGATGCCTCGCAGGAGTCCATCATACAAGGTTAATGACCAACTTCAACCCTCAGCGATGAGCATGATTGCCAACCCGCCGAAGGACTCACACCGTTGACAATCGGAAGGAACGAGACCACAAAGAATGGCATAGAGCAATCACCGTGAGGAAAACGGTCGCTGGGAGAGGGAGAGTAGAGTCAAAGGAGTGGGGGTGACCTTCCCCTACTCGATCTGAAATAGGGGGGAAGGTCTCCCCCTTGTTTCAGCAACCACTCCCCCAAAAGGAGGATTTCAAAAAAAAAAAAATTTTCATAGGTTGGGCCGGGCCCAGATATAATAGTAAGCTTCCATGACGAAAGAGTAGGCTTCTAGGTTAAAGCATAGACAAACGTATCTCAGGGCCTACACAAAAGACATGTGTCAGTGAGGATATTCTCGTGCGGAAGTGTTTGCTTCCTTATGCGTGTATGAATGTATCCACTTGTGTGAGCGAAGAACACGTCTTCGCAAAAGTTCGCTTCTATGGAAGCATTCACTGCCGCATTTTTACACGTGTCAGCATGATATTGTTTTAAAATGATTATTTTAAGACGTGTTCTTATATAAAATGATGAGTCCATTATGACCATTCATTTTTACAGTATTATATGTATGATTTTCACTAGATATGTTTTATTTCTAGCATGCACATCATTTATTAATTATCTTGGTTGAGTGAACCAAGTTTGATCGACTGGTGAAGATATCTTGTTTTTTGTATTCACATTCGACCGTTAGAGAATGTGTTTGTTGTGTTAACTAGAGTAAGGGGGCAGCTGACCATGTCGTGTCTCTAGGTGCAAGACTTTGAACTTGATCAGGTTATTATTTTATGGCTCAAGTGATCGCTAAGTATCGTCTTATTCTATATGTCCATGGTATCTTTGTGCTTAAAGCTCATGAGTGACTTCATTTTCACTAAGATTTTATGAGGGCTATTTTACGATCATATCACAGTATAGTGAACGTTTTCCACTTTTGCTTCACTAATCAATTTTTACTCAGTTTTAATCACACGTTTTATTCATGGCATGCTACTCCATTTATTTTTATAAAATTCTAATTGTTGAAAATAAAATCTTACCCCTATTGAGTTTAGTTGATTCATCTCAGTAACATCCGTTCAAATATAAATTTGGAAGATCACCAATTGTCACCGCATGCTTGAGTCGACATCCCTTTTATACTATTTCAGTATTTTATTTTTATTCAGAGAGTTTGATGAGGTTTAACTAAGTTATTAAATCTTGTGATAACATTTTTAATAAATTTGCATAACTGCTAACACTTTTATTTATGATATATATTATCATTTTATTTCGATGTCACTGTTGAATTTTCAGTATAAACCAATTGGTTGGGCCTTGGGGTTTCGTAATTTAATAAAGACTTCGACTGCCTAAATAATTAAATCATTAAATAAAAAGAGAAAAAAATCAGTCCGTTGTCAAACCAGTCGCTCCCAATTCTATCTCGATCGCTTCACACATGACATAATTAATAATTATGTATTTAGTTATTCTTAGATAGCGATTGAATGGCCATTATAGCGAACAATGACAAATGTTAATGAGATAGTACATAAAGATACTGAAAAATGACATTTTTAAGTGTCAAAATCTCAAGAAAGAATGACTCTTTTTGCACGTAATATACTTTTGTTATTTGACGGCATAATTAAATACCCAAATGCAGTCTTCAACGACGGATATATTCTGAACAAGATATAATGGATGCAGTGGACCATTAAGGCATTGACGCCCTGAAGCATCGCATTTTCATTTACTGTGATTAGATTAGAATTAGAAAGATGCTGTTTAAGCAGATATGATTAACAAATTTTGAATATTAGTATTCAAACTTTCTCATCTCAACGAATAAAGGGAAAGCTCTGGATTAGGTCACCGTCCCTGTACACTCTACCCTACGCTCATATTTGCTAAAGTTGATGGTAAAATAATGGTAGGAAAAGTAAATTATAAGAGAAAAAGTTTCTGGAGTCTCTACTCCTGCTTTGGGTCAAATCTCAACGCACGATTTTGTTCTTGTGATTAGCTCAAAACGCGTTTTATTGGGTAAGAAAGAGAATTTTACTTATAACTCATTCACTTTTCACTCTCCTGAGCGATGTGAGATTGTGCACTCCCACTAGTATGAACACGATCAACAGAATATTGGGTCGTCTTTATATTCACAAGACAGACTACCATAAAGTTAGTATTTTTTGCGATGGTTTTTCCTGTGTGACATGGTAATATTTCTTGAATAGATTAGAATATAAATCAAGAGTTATTATTTTATTTAATTATTTATGTTTTTTAATATATTTGAAAGTGTAGTATTCATGCAGGATGATTTTATTACTAAAAGAAGACGATTTGTATATAATTAGAAAAAAGTGGGGAGGTTCATGGTAAGATCTAGATGGAGGGGATCTTTGAGTTGACTTATTGTCACCGTTCAATCTTCTGGGCTCCACTGTCCCGACATTAACTAACGTATGTCGTCATCTGGACATTACATTTGGACACTGGCTTTTGCAAAAATAGACAACTCTAAACTATTATTAACTTGAAATAATTTGAAAAAAACTAGGAAAAATAATTAACCTTCGCAGTATAACATAAAACACTTAGCTAAAGACAAAGCATACCACATAATACTTAGAATCAATGTCCCATCCATCAATATTCATATTTTTCAATAAAGCAATGCCCTAAAATCTTGCCTCAAATCTTTCACAGTTAATCCCAGAAAAAGATAGCAATGGTGGGTCATTTTGTTACGTCATGAAAAATTTTGAATAAGCTATAATTCGAAGCAATAAAAGGAGCACGCCTGCATACCCTCCTCCCATATCTTCCTCTTCTTCCCGACGGGATCATCCAAATCTGAACTACTCACAAATTTTTCTCAGTTTCCGTTCGGAAGTATCGAACGAAGGCGCAGCGATGGAAATGTCTGTGGAAGTTCGAGAGATTGTTTCAGTCACCCCATCTGAGCCAACCCCATCTAGTGTTTTAAGTCTTTCAGCCATTGATTCACAGCTTTTTCTTCGCTTCACCATTGAATACCTTCTGGTTTACACGGCCAAACCAGGTTTGGATCGAGATTCCATAAGGGATCGTATTAAGGACGCTTTAGCGCAGGCATTGGTTCCTTATTTTCCTCTGTCCGGAAGGGTGAGAGCTGGGCCCGATGGTTCGCGTCTTCAGGTATTATGTCGAGCGCAGGGTGCGTTGTTCATTGAAGCTGTTTCGGATCAATCCATGGATCGCTTCGGAACTGCGCCGGCTTATGTCCACCAGTGGCGGGAGCTATTGTCATTCCAAGTGTCAGATGTCCTAGAGGGGGCCCCACCCCTTGTCGTCCAGCTGACGTGGCTAAAAGATGGAGCTGTGGCTATTGGGGTTGGAATCAACCACTGCATCTGCGATGGGATCGGAAGTGCGGAGTTTCTCAACTCTTTAGCTGAGTTAGCTGATGGTCGATGTAAAATCAGCGAGTTGGAACCCAAACCAGTGTGGGATCGTCATCTTCTCGACCCGACATTCCCAAACGTCTCTAGTAGCAACTCAATCATTCTGCCGGAGCTCAGACCTGTGCCTGACCTCTCTGGGTTCACGACTCGCTTCTCTGAAGAGCCTCTCGTACCAACCTCCATCACCTTCGATAAAACCAGCCTCTTCCGGCTAAAGAATCTCGCTCAATCGGGTACTCGGACGAGTCACCATTCCTACTCATCGTTCGAGGTTCTCTCTTCACACATATGGAGAAGCTGGGCCAGATCTTTAAACTTGCGACGGAACCAAAAAGTGAAGCTTCTGTTTAGCATCAACATAAGAAAACGAGTCCAACCAAACCTCCCAGCTGGGTTCTACGGTAACGCGTTCGTACTAAGTTGTGCTCAAACCTGTGTGAAAAAGTTAGTCAAGAAGGGATTAGGCTACGCAGCAAGATTGGTGAAGAGAGCGAAAGAGCGAGTGGACGATGAGTACGTGAGGAAGGTGATCGAAACAGTGAGCGAGTCCCGGGAGAGCCCTGACTCAGTGGGAGTTCTCGTACTGACGCAATGGTCAAGACTAGGTCTGGAGACCATTGACTTTGGAATGGGGAGGCCGGTTCACGTTGGACCAATATGTACAGATAGATACTGCTTGTTTCTGCCGGTGCATGATCAGACCGACGCCGTGAAGGTGATGGTGGCCGTTCCCACGAGTGCCGTTGATACGTTCGAGTCTTTGGTTAGATCCTCCAGCACCTGAGGGAACCTAGATTCTGTCGATGCGTTGACTTGTACAAATGTCTCCGACTATTTTATTTTATTATTATATTCATCTAAAATATTTTGATCCAAAATATTGTTCCCCATTTAATAAATATAAATAAATGGTTACTCGATATTGCAGTACAACAATCGTTTGGTCTTACACAATAACACGTACGTTCGAGACTAATAATAACAAAAAATATGATGTTGAACATCATATGCATGTAAAACACCCTTTCGAATAAAAGTTACGATCAGATAAATAAATTTACTGTAAAAATTAAAATACAATCGTAAGTTTTATGAATCTATTTCAAATAAAATAAAATTTACAGTCCCAATAAAATTCGAGACGTATGATATGACTAAGTTGACAACTTCCAAAATATACTAAAAGAATCTCAAATTAATTCGTTTAAATAATCATCTTATCCTTAAAAGGCTGGATCTCTGAAAACTTGTACAAGGAATTTCAACCAGGTCAAAGTCTGGCGACGTGGATCTCTGAGAATTAGGCAGCTCTTGCAGTTCCACGCCACGTGGATCCCACTTCGTTGACTTTTCTTCAATTGTTTATAGGGTTATCACGTTCTAACTTTTTGAGATTAATGGGGCACTATGATCACACCCAATAAATATCATATTGCATAAAAGAACACAAGAGTGACATTTGGGCATGTAAAATCCATTCTTTTGAATGATATCCTAGGGAAGTTTGACAAAGTTGGTAGATAAAATTCATAGCCTGGAGAATCTTTCCGCTAAAAAAAAACCTAAGACTTTGACCTACTAATTCTGTATTCTCTGTCTTTTTAATATAATATTATTGTCTGTTTTATTTTAAAGTTTTCACGATTTTGTTCTTGAAGTTAGCTAAAAAGAATTACACGGTTTATGCCTGTTTATGAATAACGTATTTTTTATTCTTCTAAATAATGTGAGATTGTGCACTATTATTAACATAGATTGGACTCTCACATGGATCATCCTTAATTTCATTCGACGGACTGCCACAATTTCTTATTTTAAGCTTTACGTGTTGGCAGTTGTTTTTGTTAACCGCCAAGTCAAATTTTAGTCTGGTTTTTTAGGCAGTTTCTATTGAGGAAACTGTCCAATAATATATGCCCATATCACTGCTATTAATGTTCTTGATGGAAGAATATTTTACAGAGTGATTTTACAGAGAGTGTTTTCAAAGAAAGAAAACACTAATGAGAAGTTCCTCTAGGTTCGATTTTGTTCAGAAAATACACCATTGTATTGAAGTCGATTAATTTAGAAGAAACTCTTCAGATGAGGAAAAACAGTTGTCCCTCGATTTCAACAACAATAACCGAAGATATTTTGATCATTTAATTTTGTTTTGTAAAGCATGTTTACGATACTTTACCAAGTTCTCCATTGAATAATGTTGGGCCAAAAAGTGTATCATCATAACAAGTGTTCATATCTAATTAGTCACAAAATTTGAATACATTTGAAGAAATAGTATTATTTCAGAAATGTAATTGAGATTTGGAGGCGGTTGCCACTCGTTTAGTTCAAGTGATTAACAGAGGACGAGATTTTTCTAGTTTGTGGGCTCATTTATGGAAATCCATCCTGGACTGGACCTTCTGGATTTTGACCTAATTTCAGTTATTTTCTTCAACATTGGATTAGGAAGATTCTTAAAGCAGCGTCGCCATTAGAGCTAAGGTTAGCTCGATTTCTCTGACAGTCTTTTCCGTTTTGTGCATTCTTGTGTTTCTGCTGAACCAGTGGAAGAAGACGAGGATGGGACGGTTGAAGAGGAACCGATGAAAGATGAGACAGAGATCCACGTAGTTTTAAGTTTTCTATTTTCACTCATAAAAATCGACGTATTTTACGCTTTCGCTGTGATCTTGTTCGCATGTGGACCGAGGTCTTGCGTTGAGTTCTGTGAGTTTATGGTTTTAAGCTGTTCTAATGATAGATCTCTGCAATATTTTGGGATGAAATCTGGTGAAGCTCGGTTCAGATTATTGAATTTTTCTATCGCGATTCTAAAATCCTCTTCCTGGATTTTCGATATGTAGTTGTGGCGCTAATTATTGGAACCATGGCCGACCCGTTGTCCAGGTCGAAGAATTCAAAGATGCGGATAGTTTCGAGCTTTCATTTTCATGGAATAGGAAGGGAAAAGAGGCCTTGCCCTAATTTTCGACCACCCCTTCTCCTTCAACGGAGAGATGCTTTTCTAATCATTGTTTAAGCACGATTATTACAGATAATCGATGAATTATTGGAGGTAAAACAGGATTAGTTGCTTTGCTTTTCACAAAGGCGAATAGTCTTTTTTTATCTACGAATTCAAGTTGAAAATCTGGAATCTGTAGACTGAAATGGAAGACCCAGAAAAGACAGTTACGCTGAGAAATGAGAAGGCAGAAAGAACCTCTGCCTCTTGCTTCTCATCCGATGGCTAGATTGCAGGGAAGAGAAAGCAATTCTACTCAAGACCGATTTAAGGGATTGTCGGAGGGTGTTTAAGCACATGCTCTCTTCGCCATCCATGGTGCAAAGCACTAAGATGCTTTTGATTCGCCCTCCCACGCAAGCCATGTCTGCCTTGACTGCTCTCAATCTCTGCCCTTTGATTACTCGTATGATTTCCGAGAACAACTCCGGCCGATCATCGCAGCAAACCGACGCCTTTATAAATATTCTCTTCTTATTCTTATCAATCTGCCCGATTTCACAGTCGATTGTCACTTCGTCGTCTTCTGCTGGAACTGTAGCCACTTTGCTCACTTCCACTGCTTTTCTCTTCAGATCCTTCACATGGTCAATCACACTTGCCAAAAGGGCTGCCTTGTCCATCTGATCTCGAGGGAAGATTAAAAGAAATTAGACATAAACATGTTTTTTGCTCATAAATCCCATGTGAAACTGTCGGATACAGAATTAGCAGCACAATTAGACAGTTACTGATCATACATGATTTGACAGATGCAAGAAAAGTGAAGAGAGAGTACCTTGTCAGACTTTGGGATGAGCTTTCTGAGAGTAGCAAGCTGGGCGTTAATTCGATCTCTACGTCTCTTCTCCGCTAGACTATGGCTTTTGGAGGCACTTGCTGCGCCATCTTCTCCAACTTCTTCGATGGGCATTGAAAAAGAAGATAACCCATCAAATCGAAAGCCATTGGAGGTTGAAGCTTGCGGCAATGGCGGCCATGGAACGGGAAAACAACACTCGTTGCTCGAAGAAGCAAAACTCGAGCCCTCGAGAAACCCAGAAGAGTACCAATTCTTATTCTCCATACCCAAGAACAAAACTTAAAATCGAAAAACTTCAGTTTTTATCCAGCATCATGATTCACTGTTCATACCTCGATGGTGAGTGGTGTGATCTGCAATAACTTAATATTTTTTTTCAAAAAGTTTGGCTGCTTCTGCTTGTCATTTCAACCCTAATTTTTTTGCTTTTATGAGCCTAAGATTTGATTAGAGATACAATCCTTCTTGTTTTTCTTCAGTCAGAACTGTATCCTCGAAGCTTAATCAAGGACACTTACTTTGGTTAAAGGTAACTATCAAATTTTAAAAAAATCCTTAAATTATGGGTCAATGATAATTTGAGCTTAAAAGTATTTTTTTGTTAACATTTAAACTATTTACAGTAAACAAAAATAGTTTTTTTTTCTTCTAATTTTTCATTAAAAAAAAAAAAAAGAGTTTTGGGCGTATGCGAATCTCGAGGACATCCATGGCGGACACTCGACCCTAAACGACCGACGTTCAATCTAGAGTGACATTTTGATAAATTCACAGACGCACAGTCTCAAGACATGTTTCAACCAACAATATCTATTGTCAATTGTGAACGTCTAGTGCTAAATAACGGATTCCCAGTTCCACTCAATAATTAAGTGTGAGCCTCCACCGCAGACATTCAGCGATGAATTGTGAATACTTGAACATAAATGTGTCGAGTTAACTATTGAGAGTGAGTTTTCGGCTGAAAACATGGGCATTAAGTGTTTGAGTAAGGGCGTCCGTAGAAGACGACTTAACATGAACTATGAACATCCAGAAAACCGATATACAATTTATATTACATGCAATTTTCACTAGCGCCTGCTATTTAAGTGAGGGCACCTGCCGCGTATGTTCTCTAGGTGTATGCAAGCTTTTTTAACGGAATATTAGACATGAATTGTTATTTTGTTAACTAAAAATAGTTTAAAAACAAGAAAGTAGTCAAAAGGAGGAAATATAAGATTAATTACTGAAAATTCCCACTACATATCCACAAATCCAAGAATGCCCACATACCAAATCAGCTTGAATTAGAGGAAAATGCCAAGAATCAGCCACATTTCTCAAGCAGATTGAAATTACCAGCCGTCCCATTGGATTCGAACGGCTGTTCTATTTGATACTTTGGATTTCTGTAGGGACACTCATAATTGCACAATCAAACAACAAAGCCTCAATTACAATCTTCAAATGGGTCATGGAGTTGGGTCCCCTTCTTCATCAAAAGCACTGTAATTTGCTCCTAATCACGAACAAGTCTTCAAGGGTGCGATACTACTTCTGATCAACCACTCATTTTTGCCAAGCCCCCCTCTCTAAAATCATGGGGTGTATTTGTAATACTTCCTCTGTAGGCTTCTTTCTCTGCAGTTTTGTCCAATTCCGAAACAAAGAGTGCTTGATTTTTTTGACCCCATCTACTTCTGGTTGAAAATCCAATCAATGAATTCGTCGGCAACCACCATGAGAAAAATATGCTTGTAATTCAAGTTGAGATATCTTGGATCAAGAGCACGCAACGTAAGAATTCCATTTTATTATTATTATTATTATTATTTTTTTTTTTATAAAAAAGGAATGAGAAATAGCCCAAATTCATTGAAACTAACAGACAAATGGGACACAAAACCATGCGTACAATAGACTCTAACCTTCACCAATCTAAGAAGTTGGCAATTCCTCTCGATGACTTGCCTATCAAAGCAGTGAATTATAACACGGTAAATGATACATTGTAACATCACTCAATCATCCCAGTATAACATTGTCTATTTTGAATTGAAACACGATTTTATTATTGGGGTAGCGCAAAACACATTATACGAGGTAGGAAAGAAAATATTATTTATATAAACCATGCATTTTCCACTTTCCAAGCGATGTAAAATTATGCACCCCCACTGATATGTGATTTGCCTATCAAAGCAGTGAATTATAACCCAGTAAAGTTGTATTCAACTCCATTAAATCCATACCCAAGCGAATATTTTCAGGTGAAATTTCATAATTTTGATTTAAAAATGTGATCTCTAATCTCATGTCTAATCTTAGACTATGATACGTTGTAACATCTCCTAGTCCTCCTATTACAATATTGACCGCTTTGGGTCAAAGTCCGCATTGTTTTGTTCTTGAGGTTTGCCAAAAACGCATTGTACTAGATAAAGAGAATAACCTTATTTAAAAATCATATATTTTCTACTTTCCCAAATGATGTGAAAATGTACACCCCCACTAATATAAGCCAGACTCACACATGGGTGATCCTGACCTTCACAGGGCGGGCTAACACATATGTAAACTCAATGTTAGAGTATAAAATAAAATGTAAATATGGAGTTACGGGTTGATTGCTGAAGTAATCACCTTTTCTTACTTATCATAAAAATATCTCGAATTCTTTATACTAAACTTGTGATCCTCGAGTAATGTCTACTTCTCCCACTTGCTAAAGTCCATTCTAACTGGCCAAAGCCGTTTCTATCTTAGAAAAAACAAGTGTTTTTCAGGAGTGAAAAGTCAAAATAAGATCATGGCTGTGGGACAGCCACATCCAATGACTCACAAAAGACTTGAGAATACTCTCAATACACCAATCAAACTCAGGACAATCAATAGAAACCAACAAAGGTGCTTCTCATCAAACATTCAATCACCAATCCACTTTTAGTTCTGTGGAAGTAGACATGTAGATGGATAAAAAGTCTAGGTCACTATCATTTCTTTATTTATGAATGTGGTTTGTATTGTAAAGTTCTTAAAATTAGGTTAGATATCCAAAATAATATATAACTACTATTTCTTTATCAGGAAATACTAGAGTTTTGTCTTTCAAAAATGAGAATGAAGGAGAAAAATGGGAGGGAGAAGGATTAAGTAGGCTAATCTAGAGTGTTTCTCTTTATGAAACATTGTGGGATGGTTACTAGGTTATAAAAAAGGTTGTAAGAAAATGATGCAAACTATAAGTACAGATTGATTAATCACCTGAAAGAAGCATGACAGAGAATTGGTCGAATTGCCTCTTTGAAATCTTTGTAAAATCTTTGCTCTGAGAACCTAACTGCTCGTCTTCTTGAAGCTGCAGCAATCGTGTTCCTCTCATTTTCAGGCATTTTTATAATATTCAAGATTGCATCTGCATATTCATTCACAGTGGAGGCAAGAAATCCTGTTTTTTGTCCATCTTCTTCTAGAACTATGTCCATCTTTGGACCAGCAGAATTATGAGCTAGTATGAATGGAAAATATGTCTAAGACCATGGCGTACCATTTAGATGGTTAATGAAAATAATTGAAGAATAATTGATTATGAAAAGAGATGAGAGGTTCACCAATTGGGATGGCACCTGCAGCCATATACTCTACAACGCATATGCCAAAGTGTTCGTCAGTCATGGAGTGAATTCCGGCCACTGCACCTCCAAGAAGTGTAACCAAGTCCCTGCGAGAGCATAAATCAGGCAAAAAGGTCAAAAGTAAAGCCACCCAATATCAACAATTTAACTGGTGAAACAAACAAATATATTAAACATATGGTATCATTCCTGGTAAATACACATTTTTTATCCCAACATTAATTGCATTAATTCTTTTTATCTTGTCCACTTTCACAGTGTACACGAGGAGTTAAAAAATGTAAGGGTGCGTGAGAGAGAGAAAGAAGGATAATGTTTCTAACCTGTACATTACATTTTTGTAGAACTCCACATCTTCGTCCACCTTCAATTCAATTGCCAATCTTTTCAATTTTTCAAGTCTTTCTTCGTCAGAGATATTGCGGCAGCTACCAACCAACTGAAGCTTCGGCCGCGGAAGTCCCGAATCTAATTTTTTAATGGCAAGTGAGAGAGCTTCAATTTGGAGGGCATGTGCCTGAAAGAAACATATGAAAACTATATAAGATTTGCTCTGGACAATTTATGGCCCTAAAAATGAGCCATTATACCTTGGATCATAAGTGTTAAGTATCCCACCTTCTCCGGACGAAATTGAGCAACAGATATAATTATTGGAGATTTAGCCTTTCTTTCCAAAGGAAGCGCCTGTGTAGTATGCTTCTAGTCAAAATTCAAAACTAAATGCACGAAAAGTGGCAAAAAAGTTGATAACAAAAAAATGAAAAATTTAATACTTATTGTACATCTAAAATCTGAATTCACCAAAAAAATTACTTTCTTTCAAATATGGAAGTGTTTTATGTAACTTACAACATAAAACCTATCTCACTTACAACATAAAACCTACAAAGGCAAAACAAGAAAGCATTTCCCAGAAAAATAGATCCACCACAGAGAGGGAGAGTTGGTATATAAGCATATCAGTCTATTCTCAATTGAGAAAGCATAAGGTTCCAACCTGGAACACAGAAGTATCACAGGGAGGATAAACCCGCTTAGTGCGCATTGGTATTCTCCAAAGCTTTTCAATGTGAGACTGAGTCCACGAAGAGTTGACCATGGCAAGGTGTGCAAAAGAACCTACAATCCCATACATCCAGCTAAACAAAGTATAATAAATAATTTTGCTGCGAGATAGCCAAATGCTGTCACACCCAAAAAAAAAGATTGTTAGTTGTGGGCTACAAAGATACCAATTAAGTTATAGCACATTTTGATAAAATGAAAAAATCTACACGATTCATATCCATGGCCACCCAAAAGTACTTCGCCTGGCTTTAACTTTTTCCCACTAACCAGTAATCTTAGTCGTAAAAATATAGTTAGCAAACCACATCTGTTCCTAAGCAACAATAGCTTTCCACACCCCAACAAACTGTCTCTTGTCTTTCTCAATGGCTTAAAACACAAAAAAAATATAAGATATAAAACATTCTTTTACCAAAAAATGGACAAAGAAGGCTACATTGAATTGCATTCCTACAGCATACTATGATAAAAGAGTACACAATATACTAATACAAGGAAGACAGGGAATCTAACATACCTTTGAGCAATTAAACCCTTATTATTATACATTAAGCTCCCATCCCGAACGCGAGACAGCATATCCGTACTAATAGTAGGATAATGAGTGTAACAGATTATATAGCAACCAAACAACCACGCCAGAGGATATGTAAAAGCATATCCACTAGTATCAAAATAATATAAAGGAGTAAACTTGCACAAAGCTTCCCATGAGAGATAGACCGAACCAAGGCTCTGGCCAATCATGGTAAAATGAGGATAAGTGGTTTCTTCAATCCACCGCCTCTTATAAAGATGCACCACCTACGCCAATAATGTGCACATTTTTTATCAATAAGTTAAAGGGAAAAAGGAAGTTAATGACGATATGAGATACATAACTATACAAGAAACGGATTGTGTGCAAGCTATTCACAACAAAATAATCAAACAGAGAAGCATCTTAAAGAGTGCTCTCGGTGATTTAATCAACAATTTTCTCCAATATCAATCTAAATCCGAGCCAAATACAGGAAATTCGCATCACAATTTCGACCTCCCTCTCTCTCAAGCCCCACATTTTTGAAGAACAAGCGTAAAACTTCAACTATCTAGAAGGATGAGCACCTTCGTCAATTTATAACTCCTAATAAGCTGAAATTCTAATTTTGATCGATAACAAGAAAAGGAAATCGTATGGCGAGAGTTATTGAAAGAGATAGATTACCTTAGGCGAGTAAAGAAGCTGGACCCCAAAGCGATCAAGAGCACGAGCCATCAAGCTCTGAGGAGAAGCATCATGATCCCCGGTGTAAATAAAGCAGTCCAGGCCCGGGTTTTCTTCCTGAATAGCTTTCACAGCACACCAAAGCACTCTCTCTCCGCCTCCGCCATCGTTGGTGTAGGGATGAAAGAAGCCAACAGCTCTCTTTCTATTCCTCCGACTATTCACCACGTGCGAACAAAATCTAAAAACTAATGCTGCCAAAACACCGATCACGGCCCACAGAAGAAACCGAATTTCCATAGATTTACAATCTTCCTATTCGTTTTCGAGTCCTGAATAAAATTGCAGAGCGACGGAGGAAGAGAGACGACCTTGAGCTTAAAGTTTGTAGGCTTTGGATCTCATCTCAGTGCAGTTCAGCAGTTGAGGCCTAAACGAGTCGGGCGGGTCAAGCCCGCAAAGTCCATATTTATTCTTTATTTTTAAAAAAATTAAAAGCATAAATATAATTAATTATTGTAGATTAATCTATCATGAAGCTGAAGCATAAGTACTGGATTAGGGTATTTTGAGCCATTATTAGTGTGTATTAGGTTCATAAGTTCTCTCTTAATAACATTTTGTGAACCAAATGTCATCAATTTACCCTTAAATTGATATTTATAATTACTTTTTATTATTAAAAATTTTAAATATGATTTCTTAATTTAATATATTGTATTTTTTTTATTTACATTAAATATTTGTAATGTAATATCATTATTATTTTTTCTTATATTTTAATTTTCTCGTTCATTTATCATTCAAAAATTAATAACTTTCCAACTTTAATTTTCTCCAAACGGTACTAGTATTGAATTTTGTAACGTTGTCAGTCCTCTCAGTACAATATTATTCACTTTGGGGCGAAACTCACAGGATTTTGTTCTTAGGGTTAGCACAAAACGCGTTGTATTATATAAAGAGTAGAACTCTACTTATAAAACATACATTTTTTACTCTCTCCAGCAATGTAAAATCATGCACCCTCAATGATATAGGTCAAACCCTCGTCTGAGTTATCCTTGCTTTCAAGACAAGTTGCCACAAACTTACACAGTTAAATTTTATTTTATTTACAGCAAAATTAAATACAGTTGTATTTTTTTTATTAACATTAAATATTTGTAATGAATTATCGTTATTAATTTTTCTTATATTTTAATTTCTTCATTCATTTATCATTCCAAAATTAATAAATTTCCAACTTCAATTTTCTCCGAACGGTACTAGTATTGAACTTTGTAACATTCTCAGTCCTCTCAGTCCAATATTGTTCGCTTTGGGTCAAAACTCGCAAGATTTTATTCTTAGGGTTAGCAGAAAACGCATTGTATTATATAAATATGATAACTCTACTTATAAACCATATATTTTTTACTCTCCCAAATAATATAAAACTATGCACCCTCAATGATATAGGTCAAATCTTCACCTGAGTTATTATTGCTTTCAAGACAAATTGCCACAGTTAACTTTTAATCTATCATTTTTTATATTTTTAAATTGAAAATTAATTTTATGGTTTAATAAAACAGAAAATTTGTTAATGATATTTGAAAACTGTTTTAGTTACCTGCCATATCATCACTTGAAATCCAATAAAACATGTACAATTTGTGCACGTTCTGTGACCTCCACCTTAATCTAGTTTGAACAAAAAAGTAACATCTTTGAAGAAATTACGAGCAAAATTATGGATACCATTGGAACCAAAAAATGAAAATTGCAAATAAAAAAATGGGTAAATTTGTATATTTTCGAAAAAATGACAAAACAACTATTATTCTTTACTGATTGTGACAAACCAACTATCATCCTTTTTTCGTTACCAAATTAACCACTGAATTATGAAAAAATGACGCCGTCAACATCACTGTCATGTTTGCCATTAAAAGTGATAATGCGAACCGCCGCGGCTACATAGTTTTAAAAAAACCACAAGACAATTTTGATGGTCTGCCACAGTGTCATACTAAACCGTCACGTTGTGATGATAAATCGCTGCGGTGTGGAGATAAACCGCTGCGATTTAGTATGACACCGCAGCGGTTTATCATCACATTGCGGCGATTTCTTATGAAATCGTCGCGGTTTAGTGTGACTCGTTTTGCGTTCCCAGAACCATAGTATATGAGAATCGCATGTAAGGTCTAGCGAGTTCACCGCAAACCACGGAATTCTCGACGACGTTGGTAGTGGAACCATGTTGGAGTAGAGCTCAACGACTATGTTCTGATGATTAAGTACTACGATTTTCATCATCGATGTTTTTGGGAGGCTAGGTTTCGGCTATTGTCGGTACAGTTGCAGGAGTACGAGTGCTCTAAGCCGGTCGCATATAATGGAGCGCCTCAGAGCACTCGGAGTCTTGCAACTCTACCGACAATGGCTGAAACCTAGCATCCCAAAACATCAAAGACGAAAACTGTAGTACTTAACCCTCAGAACATCGTCGTTGAACTCTATTCCAACATGCTTCCACTTCCAGCGTCACCGAGGACTTCGTGGTTCGCAGTCAACTCGCCGAAGCATTGATTGAGAGATGTCTGCTAGGTGAAATGCAAGGTGAAATGATATTTCAAATAAAGTGCCACAACGACATTCACACTTGCTCAAGAAAGATGGAAAAACGTCATGTTTGGTAACAAGCGGAACATCGGTTTTGCATCATGACAAATCCATCGAATAAGAAATATCATATAAGATGATCGAGTGAGCAAACATTGAAAGATCATCTACAACAGTTTTTTTCGAGGTAGACAATCAGATATCCTCAAGAAACAATATAAATGCTTAATGTGATTACAGCACACCGATTTTTAGAGCACATATACATTATATGGTTGTAATAGAATTGGTAAATTGATTTACAGTTGTAATACACATGTACATAATATGTTTGTTTGTAATGGAATTGATAATTTAGTTGTTGATGATGAAATGAAAATTGATTATTATAAAACTATAAAATTAACAACATTTCCCAGAGCTAACATTTCACTTTTTGATCTATCGCGTTTCAATTTGCTTGAATCTATTAAGTCTATTTATACACAAGTTTCTTAAATTGTTGAACAAAACATGTATTAAACTGCAGCAGTGTGAAGATAAACCGTTGCAGTGTCGTATGAAGTCGCAATGGTGTGTTGTTACACAGTGGTGGTTTCATAGGACGCAGTGGCTTCATATTACACTGCAGTGGTTTATTGTCACACCGCGGCAGTTTAGTATGATATTGTGACAGACCATCAAAATTATCTTGTGATTTTTTTAAAATTATGGAGCCATGTGGTTTATATACAGACCGCCGCAACTCAACATTATCACTTTTAACAATAAACATAATAATAATGTTGTCGATATCATTTTTTTATAGTTTAATAGTTAATACGTTAGAAAAAAAAAAAAAAAATTGTTGGTTTGTTACAAACACAAACAGTAAAGAGTTGCTTTCTCATTTTCTCTACGTTTTCAAAAGGGTCAAGAATCGGAAATGATACGTGTATAAACAAATTCGTTCCACGTGTCAGGCAACCCAGGAAGACACCAATGGATACAATCGGCGTACGTAGCCGGATCGGCCTTTTGTTCCGGCGTAAGCATTTTGCCTTGACGAATAGTGTAGACGGAGGTATGAGCATCCTTTCGATATTCTGACAGCGCCGTGATGTTGAGGAAGTGAACAGGCACTTTCATTGATTTTGTCACGTTGTTTGAGATCACGAACAGCCGCCGATCTGTGCCGACCTCCAATGGCGTCGTCTGGTTCAGGACCGGCATTGTCTCCTTAGCACATTTTATGCCATCAGGGTTGTTCCAATCCAAGCTCCTATAATATTACACGTGCAGATTATCATTTGATATGAGGGTCAAGATAGGGAAGCCATTAAAGATTATCAGAAGCTTTACTTGATATGAAGAGGAGACATGCTGCTAAAGAAGACAGTCGTCTGGTCGGGATCCACATTTTCTTCTACCCATTTCGACCACGTTTTCAAAACTCTGTCGTAGGCTACTGGCCGTGGGATTTCGTCAAACTCTGTCGACCCTTCATCGAATGATCCTCGTCTTTTAGACCACAATCAAATGGTAAAACAACAAATCCATCAAGATCATGATTCATTGATGATCTACTTTTGAAGAGTGATCTAAGGGTGTGTATTTACTCACAGAACTTTCATGTTGAAAGTGTTCATCCACCAAATGTAGGTGTTGAAGATGAGGTAGTCCACGCCCTTCCAATTTAATCCGTGTTTCTCGATAGACTCTGGCATGATTATTCGGTTTAAAATGCTGTGCATCGTTGGATCGTCTGAGTTTGACTCTACCAGAAATGGAGCCCAGTAGAACTCCACCGTAGCATTATAGTCCTGCACGTACGATAAAATGATGTAAAGACGAGCACTTTCCTAGAGAGAGAAAGACCAACTGGTAAATATCCTCTCCAAATGGATGAACACCTTCTAGAGAGAGAGAGAGAGAGAGAGAGAGAGAGTGAGGGAGAACCTCGATTCTGAAAACAGCGAGAGAACCTGTCTTGTTCAGGCTCTTTCTACCGGGAGGAATGACAGATTGAACCAGACAAACCATGGATTCCCACTGGTTTCTATTCAATGAATCTCCCACAAACATCAGCCTTTTTCCTCGGATTTTCTCAAGCAGCAATCTTGGTTTGAATCTTAAAACAAGATCAGAAGACAAAAGATGAATACGAAGTCTCGAGTAATCGCTAGAATATTTTTTCACATTTTTTCTTACCTGGGCAAAGAACAATCTCTAGGCTGCCATTTCCAGTTTTGATAAACAGAATCCTTTCTTCCATTTCTCATGCAAGTCACTTGCGATGTGAGAAACTCGCATTCGTCTTCTTTGTACAGAGGGTGGCTTCCATTATCGAAAACCCACTCACCAGTAAACAAATCACACTCTTTGGGTGGCAGTTCAACTTCTTCATCGTCGTCGTCTTCATCTTCCGTCGTAGCGCCCTCGATTTTCTGGTCTTCCTTTGCTATAATCGACTTTAAACCACCTGATTCTTCCGAGGTTTCCACCTGGGTTGCTTCCAATTTAGTCCTCGAATTCATCGAAACCGCTTTTTGGTTGTCGTTTTGTTTGCTTTCGTTAAATGGATCGCTCCCTTTTGATCTTTCCTCTTGAAGTTCCTGAGCTTTAGACCTCGAGAACGGAAACTCCGCTATAGACTTTGCGTCCTCGTTATATATGAAGACGCCGAATAGAAAAACAGAGAAAACGACGACGAAAACGGATAAATTGTTGTTCTTCCGGGTCTTCATTATCGCCGTTTCGGAGGAAAAAAGAGGTCCTTTGCGTCTAAGTGGCTGCATTAGATATAAAGAGAGAAACAGAGAGCTAATGTTTGCAGTGGAGTTATAGAGAGAGAGAGAGAGAGAGAGGAGAGAGATATAGGAAAAGAAATCAACAACATGGGAGGATTTAGAGAGAGAAAGAAAGAGAGAGAAAACTTACCTTACTAGTACCCTTTACGATTGTTCAGTTGGAGTTTGGTGAGATTAACTTGTCTTGAAGAAACAATATCCCATTTCTGGTGCAGAGAGGGTTGTCTCTCTCAGCACTGTAGATATATATTATTTATAATCCTTAAATTAACGAGTTTGATAATTCTTCCCCCAACCAATCCGCCTCCATGAAAGAGAGAGAGGAGTGATTTCAAAGCTTGTAAGTTTCTCCCTCCTTTTCATCTTCTCCGAGACTCCGATCATGATTGACATCATTTGGAAAGTTCTCTGGGTGGTTTAACCTCCGTTCCTACTCATTGTCTTATGCAAACTGCCCTTTTCGGGAAAGACGACAGATCGATCCTCCACCTTTAAGTGGTCAACAAGCTAGGATGATTCAGTATTCCAATCGGATGATCAGAACTCTTCTGAAGGGTTTCATGATCGAAGGTCGGAAACCCAATTAAATTTATAGTTAATTTAATGAAATTCAACCAGTCATTACGAATTAGAATTGTGTCTTCGTGGACAAATGAAGACTCTGGGTCCGCCGTCGACGACTGGTGCGGACAAAGATTACATGATTTAAAGCTTTTAGTGACTTTCACATTTGGCAATCATGGCTTTTCTCACCAAGCCAATGAAGCTTCTGGGAGGCGCAAGTTAGAAACGAAACCGCTCACCATTAAATGACTGAAAGACGAAGATATCTATCACAGGCTGAGTACCTGCGGCCATCTTTGGTGTTGGGTCAGAATGAGAATTCTTCACCTGGAACGATGAGTTATGCAGCGCAGTCGGGCAGGAAAAAATGAATTTGTTTCGGCGGAGGCGGAACTTTTGGGGCCTAAATCAGGCTTTCACCTCATCATCAACATCTAAAGATGAATGTTCAAGGCTTAATTGGCCAATCTAGGCTTCCAATCGGGAATGTCAAATTGTGATAATAGAGAATAATCGTCTTGATTTCTGAGATCCACCCACTATCCTTAAGACTTCATTTGGTATTACTTAGTAATTTTAATTATAGAAAGCTTAACATCTAACTTATAATTTGGTGGTACATGTTTGAATGCCAACTTCTTGGATGGTCGACATTGCAACAGCCAAGTTCTAATAATTGATCAAGTATAAGTAACAGAAATAAAGGGCATTTGACCAAACTTCTCACGTAATATTTAAGCAAACCACTTCCTTGAATCCCAAAATGTATCAATAAATAAATAATTTATGCAATGAAACTAGTTTCCCCCTTTTCTTCAACCTCTATCAGTCTATCTTAGCAGAAGCTTCCACCCTTTCTTCAACTACTACACTTGCTGAACATGATTATGGGAGAGAGAGAGAGAGAGAGAGATTATGCTACCATCTGCTCCGGTTCTATATACAGCTGCTCCGCCCAAGAAGGAAGAAACTCACGACCCCCCCTTCCATGGCTGTATGCCAGCTTATCGGCACAAAAAGACTCGGATTTCTCCAAAGGAACGTCCTTAACCAATGAGTTGACCCACGACACATCTGGCTCGTTGAGTGCAGATGGCATCGAGCCGGTGGCTCCAGCTCTGAATCCAAAAGAAGCTGATTTTTTCAGTTTATTTAGATCATCTCCTTGGACGCTCCAATCTAATTTTCCATCCGGGGAGCCCCATGCCGACAAATTTGAAGGGGAAGTAAGCCCTGAGAGGTGGGCCGGTGCGGCACGGTCGATGAAACTCTGGCTCCGCTTTGAAAAGGCTGAGGACCTGGAGTTCATAACGGCAGATGCCACTGCTGCCGATGAGTCGAGCCCAAATGGAGAAGGTTTCCTCACCGGTGAAGCGGAGAGCTTTGTTGGGTAACTTGATCGAAGTTGATTCATTCTCTGGCTTGTCCGAAGCCCATTTTGCAATTGAGTTGGCGTTGATTGCGAGAGCCCCTGCAGCTGAGACAACATGGGGAAATCTGAATTTCCAAACACATCACAATAGTTAGTCTGTTTCAGTTCTCCATTCCTTCTAAAATCATTGCTCCGGTAGGTAGGAGAGGAGAGACGAGAAATCTCATCCACTAAATGCTGATATTGTTGCTGTTGATTGGTTCGATTTTCCAAGCTGAGCAATTCCATTTCAAAATCTAAATCTCTCACACTCGAAGAAGTCTTCAGTCGGCTACCCGGCAACTGCAAAGTAGGAGGTGTAAGAGTAACTTTGTTTTGCCACAAGGCTGCACTCATGGGTGATGAGACAGATCCCAAAGGAGACATAGGCGGTGTAGAAGTAGCAGGAAGAGACAAAGCGCCCATTTCTGGGCTGCTGACAGATTGTGAGCAAGGCGATGGCAAGGCCGAGCCTGTAGAGGCATAGACCGGCCTTAATTCTTCAGGCTTGTGAGCAAAGAAGCACACTTTCCTCCCACATCCGATCTCGTCCTTGCAGAGCCTGGTCTTGTATTGAGCAGGGTGAAGCCATGACTCGAAGACTCCATGTGCATATTCACAGGCATCACCTTTCTGGCAAGCCCCTTTGCGAAACTCAGGGCAAGGGACACAACTATAGGAATATTTTTGCAGGTCCCTCCGCCTTGCATTCTCGCCGGGATGTGCAAAAGGGCATTCGGTCCAATCGTGAGTATACGCCCTCGAACAAGGCTTAACCTTAAAACTATACATTCTAAACTCATCGGTTCCGTAAATTCCAGTGTTTATGTCCGGCAAGGAAACATCAAGAGGATATTCTTTCCTCTCAGAGATCTTCTGCTGATCTTCCAATTGCTCATTGCTTTGAGCAACTAAACCACTCAAATAATCACCTTTGAGAAACATCTCCATCGTCTTCCTCCTTGGATTGGGAGGTGATTTCGTAGACGGGGTAATCAAATCGACAGGCTTGTTGCCATTAGAATCGACAGAATTAGCATCTGCAGAGGCATCGAGTAAGAGTTTGATAATCTCAGTTGAATGGCTTGAGCCACCAGCAACAGCACAGTGGAGAGCAGTGACCTTATCCGAACCATATGCCTTATTCACATCGACTTTGCCAGTTTCGATTATGTATTTCGCGATCTTAGCACTTGCAAACATGGCTGCAATTAGAAGTGGGGTCCTTTCCTCGAAACCCATCTTTCTAGACCCAATTTTCCTGCTGTACCAATACGCTAACTCATTTATATGGAGCCCTTTCTCTTCGACTTCTCTCCTGAAGGCATCGAGATCATCAGAGGCTGATAATTCAAGCAGAATCGAGCCCTTGAAGATATTTCCATTGTTTTGGCTCAGATTTTTATTTTCCATGATTAAATTTGAGGAATGAAGTTTAACACTTGACTCCAGGCACATCAAATCCTGCATAATTGTAAGATTTGAACAAAGTAAGCCCCCAAATTACATTAATTTGCAACAAAAATAAGCAATTACTGGACGAGAATGACTGCAGATGGAGCAGATATAATAATTACAAAACGAGAATGATTCCAGATGGAGTAGAGACGACATAAACTCTCAAATCACAAAATTTTCGTACAAATCGATTATTCGATCAGTCCAGAAACATAATCTCATATTTTGACCCAAACCCTCAAAACCTAAACATTTTCTCCACAATCGCAGCTCAAATATATATGAAATCAGGCAATTCCAAGATTCTGGGAAGCTATCTCCATTCATACCTTAGATTAAATCCTTCGAATGAGGAGAGACGCAAAAGAAGAACGAAGGTGCGGGTATTCTGATGAAAAGCAAAACCGAGAAGGTCTCTTCTTCGGAGGAGGTGTAGGAGGATATGGGAGTAAGGAAAAGAAAGAATGGATCCTCCTTTTATGTGTTTCCTGAAGCACGCAGAGGAACGAGGGGAGGAAGGACAGAAGGAAGGTCACCATTTTCTTCACCCCTCCTTCAGTCAAAGTCCAGAACCCAACTGGCCCACCTTCTCCCATCACTCTCCCACCCTTCACTCGGTTTATCTCCGTCTTCCTCACTTCGTCTCAATTAACATTAACTGTAAACCATCTGTAAACCACCATTTTTCTTACCAATTACCATATATATTTCTGAAAATTAACTTCTCATAAAACTGATTTGTTCTTGTTTAATTGCAACGTGAATTAAAATTTTGTTTTAATGATTAAAAAAAGAAAAAAAGTGAAAAGCACGTAGACCAAGCAGAACGCCATGACCCAGCTTTTAAAAAACCTGTCAATATTAACGCGTCCTCCTTCTGTTTATCCATTAATTGTTGTGGGTGCGTGGACGACAGGATAGTACATCTGACTCGGCCTTCCATTATTTATTTATTATTGTTTTTTTTTATTACCTAAAAATATATATAATTATGGACCACAAAATAACCCTTAAATAATTTTTATTAATAAATAAAAAAATAAACGATGAAAAAAATGAGTCAAAACATTATAGTTGCGAAACTTAATTCAGGATCTAGAAATGATTGACAATATTAATAGACCGCTGAAAATTTATTGTGACAATTCTGTAATTATATTCTTCTCGAAGAATAATAAGTACTCGAAATGAGCAAAACATATGGATTTAAAGTACTTGTCAATCAAAAAAGAGATACAAAAACAAAAGGTGTGTATAGAACATATAAGTACAAGTTTGATGATAGCAGATCCATTAACCAAAGGATTGTCACCCAAAGCCTTTAAAGAACATGTTGAAATGATGAGTTTAGATGACAAATCTTTGTATATGAAATTGTAAAAGCATAACTTGTGTTTTATGACACTCATACATGAAGTATTTATAGTCAATGACTTACTTTTCACAAACAAAAACAAGTATCTGTTGCGAAAATAGTATTTTTTGCACCGAATAAAGCACACCTATCAATGCAATTTTCGAGCAAACTTCAAATCTTAATCCAAACTCTCACTGATTCCTCCAATGAATTCTACCAGGCTTAAAAAAATATAAATTTTTAACGAAAACGTGATAACGATATTTATCTTATTTATTAACAAAAATTATTGAGTTTATAGTTAAGATTTTGTTTTAATAGTCAACCATATTTGACTTAGTGATATTTCTTAAAATTATTTGAGACTCAAACTAATATTAATTATATTGTTTTTGAAGATAGTATTGTCTTTGATTAAATAAATTTTATAACTTTAGTCATCACATTACTTCAAATTTCTTCGTTTTCAATAACCGTCCGGTCACATCCTCATTAGGTCGAAGCTCATCAACCATGTCCCCTCCTGTAAAACATGTTGTATTAGGTAGACAGAATAAGTTTAGTTATATAAACTATATATTTTCTATTCTCCCAACCAATGTGAGATTGTGCATCTTCATTAATATGAACTGGATCTTCACTTGAGTCATCTTTGTCTTTACAAGGCGAGATGCCACAACCTCATTCTCTTTGGGAGCCCAACATCCTCGTAAGCCATACTTCCGGTTGGGCTTTAACTCTAATACCAACTGTAACGTCCCTAATATTCAAAGTACAACATTGTCCGCTTTGAGCAAAAACTCACATGGTTTTGTTTTTAAGATTAGCCCAAAACGTGTTACATTATGTAGGAAGGATAACTCTACTTATAAATCTCGCGTTTTCTATTCTCTCAAACAATGTAGGATTATACACCTCCACTAGTATGGGTTGGCATTTTTTCCTTTACAAGGGGGGTATCGACAAGGTAGTTGAAGCTTAGGAACAATTGATGCGGTGATTTAGGTTTTAATGAGAAAATTCAACTATTTATCTTGTGATTTTGCTATGAGAAATCATCGTTGGGCATCACTTGCAGGTGTCGGGTGTTGGCTTCATCCATTTTGTCCAAAACTTGGTACAAAACCAATCCAAAGAATCGGCCAACATCCATGGCTTAGATGGGGCTGAATGAATTTACAGAGAAATGTTCATTCTTTCGGGTTTTTTCTGTTTCGAGAATTTGTCGATCTTGTTTTTCGAGTGTTTGAACGAAAGCTCTTCCATTGGCTATTACAAAACCGTAGATTGAAAATTACAGTCTCTTCTCTTCCATTGTCAATCTCTCCGCACAACATTTTTACATTGATAACTGTTAGAGTTCAGTGTGACCCGAATTCTACGAATTCTAATTGGGTCAGATCAAGCCCATATTCAATGTTATATATTGATGTTTGAGTCGCAAAACTCATTGTACCTTAATTTCATATTAGTAAATTGCTCCTCTGTCCTGATTTTTTTTTTCTTAAGGGTTTTTCACGTAAATATTGATGTATATGTTTCCGCGTTTTATTTTATTCTCAACAATAATGATAATTCACAAACATTGAAAGAGCTCCTACTCTCACAATCTAATGGTTTTGATATAGAAAAACTGCATTATACAAATTGAAATCTCATCAGAAGCTTGACGGATTTGAATTTCTCTCCCTTCTTATCATAGAGAGGGACAGCTCGAATTCCCGGCTTAAGCTCCGAAACAGGCAAACATGTTTGCCCAACAAAATCATCCTTCTCCGATCTGTTGTGCTCTCTTACTTCAATCCTCAGAAGAGCAAGCTCTGGAACAGTCAAAGGAAACTTAAACTCCTCGTCCCAGACAGGCTCCCAGTTGTCTTCAATTATCCTCGTCTTCTTCTTCGCTGCATCGGCTGGCACCCCAATTATATACACCTGCAACTCACCGACAGAGAAATGCACGATGACCATAAATGAGTGAGATGCTTGTTCAGGCGAAAACCAACAGTTTTAAGTCAAACCCAAGTCTTGATTTTTAAGATCGATGAGTATAAACAGCCAGACCTTTGTGTAGAAGTCTGGAGGAGAATATGTATCAAAATGCGTCAAGCTGAAGTCCGAGCTCCATCCATCGCCCATATAAACTTTCACCTGCAATTAAACATCGTTACTTCTTTGAATGGTTTAAAGGGAAAACAAATCTGAATATCATTCACCATAGTAATCCTACCTTCAGTGTTGTCTTTTTCGGAAGTATTTTCCTCGGATCAAACGCTGGTAGACCTTTCTGAATCAGAAATTCAGGCTTCTTGACATAACCACACCCACCATTGGCTCTAAACATCCCATGCATCATCCATAATGATTTTCCATATCCCTGTCAACATATGCATACATAAAATAATAGGAAATCAGGGGATATTGATATCATTCACCACAAAATATTGATGTAAATATTGCCGGGAATCCACGGTTTTCTTTTGAATCCTTGAAATCAGTACCAAAAAAAGGACAGTGATGAAAAATGAAGTTTTTTTTTTTGGGTACGTGGACTTGGTCTCACCTGCATGTTAAAAGCTACCATCTGAGCTCCATACATCCACCCAACATGAGGCCTAAAGTTCGAGGAGGTGACTCGTGTTCCTTTAGGGTAGACTCTCAGAATGTTCTTCTGAGTGAACCTGGAGATAGTTACAGTAAATGTAAGATCTAATAATCCGCAAGACTGCTATAATCCAAGGCACTGACTGGCTATAATTCTACCTTACAACATCAGTTCCATGAGAGGTAACAGCTTTTTCCATGCCCTGTTCGCTCAAGCTGAGTCGTCTAACCTTATCAGCTTCTATCTTTAATGCCTCTTTTAAGGAGCCCTTTGGTTTTCCAGCTTGAATTGTGATCAAACGCTTATACTCTGGCGCACCTTGCTGGTATGATATAAAATCGCCAGTATTTATGTCCTCTTCATCGTCTTGATCACTTTCACTCTGTTTGCAGTTATGAACGTTAATGGAGGCAACCATATCAAACATTAGGGAGAGAAAGCTCATTTGACATCTCACCGTCGGATAAGCTGCATGGTTCGAGGTTTCCTTTCCTGATACTTCCTCTTCAGATGACCCTTTTCCACTTGGAGAATTTTTGACCTTATCCTTGGTTTGCTTAGTTTGAAGGTACTCTTTTGGAGGTTTAGTTGAAATAACAACCCTATATTTTAAGGATTCTGGAGAAGGGAATTCTGCCAAACATTCTGCATGATGGCAATAGAGCATCTCTCCAAACGTTGCAGTGACTAACTACAAGAAAAGAAGAAGACAATAACAATGAAAATATCAGAAGCTTTGAAAAAGTGTTTGGTTTTGAAAAAATGAGCAAGAAGAAGTATGCCTCTGCAACTTTAGCCTGAAGGTTAGCTGATAGATGATCTTCCAGAGTAATGATGACAGGGTATGGAGATTTCTCAAAAGCATGCTCTTTTATGGACGTCAAGCATTTGATAAGCGTCACAGGACTCGTTAAAGTCCTACAGATAATCATAGAATGGTTCGACTAAAACATATAACATCATTTGTAACCATTCCAATTAACAAAACAACCAATGAACTATAGGATCAATGACAAGTCAACCACTAAACAAATTTCGCTAACAAAAAACACTCAACTATAATAAATGAATGGAGTAAACATCGCTGTCACGTTTTCCGTTAAATAACGTTTTTTTTTCCGCAAAACAAAGACGACGTCTTTCCAATGAAACTGTAAATTCTTCTAAACAATTTGACGTCTTTAGGGAAGAGTAATCCCGAAAAAGAAAAGAAAAAAGTACATCAAAAAAGAAAAACGTTAAATTATATTGTTTCATTGTCAAACAAACATGATACAAAAAAGAATTCGGATATGAGAAAAAATACGGAAAATTATCAGAATCTCAAATGGAAACCAAAAGACTGCAGTCTTCCAAGATATAAAACTAAATTATTCCATTATAGCTGAAAATTGTTCATTTGCTTCGATTTATCAAACTTTAGTTCTTCTCTCAAATTATTGTTTCAAATTCAGATTAGATGACAATAGAATGCTAGAATTGTTGAGAGAAAAAAGTCTTGGCTTCGTCAGTGATTCTATCAACAGAAATATGTGGAAATCTCAAGTTTGTATTCTAAAAAACTCAGCCAATGATCAAAGCATGGTATTCGAAACGCATGGGAGAAGACATTTTCTAGGAGAAACTTTCTACTCTTTCATTTTCAAAGTAAGTTCGCTATTAACGGCAATGTTTACGTAGTTTATTTTCCATAGTTGAGTGTTTTATTTGTCAGCGAAAATTGTTTAATAGTTGACCTATCATTGACCTCATAGTTAAATGGTTGTTTTATTAATTTCCCTCATAATACAAATATAACAAATACTAAATATCAAAACTGCTCATCATTTGTTATCATTCTAATATCAATAATATAACTAGAACTAAATGAAATACCTTCCATGAAGAACAAGAATATCATCTTTTGCAGAATTGGGCCATAAATCTAGTTCAATTACTTTGACACCTCTTCTCAGAGCCTTTATAATTGGTACTTCACTACAGTCGCTGCTCAGTTGATTTCCAGTAAGATAAGAATTGTGGCCTGTATATATGAAATAATGTGACAGCGGAGCAGTCATATCATGGTGGACCTGTATGAATTGCAATTGCTTCAAGAATTTATACAAAGAAGAGGGTCATAAACAACAAAACTAGAAGCTGCTAATAACCAAAGCAGAAACGAAGAGGAAGAAATCTAATGAGCTACAGCAGTCTCTAAATAGTGTCAGCAAAATGGCCTTGGGATGAAAATCAATCTTTGATTGCACGAATTGCAAAAAGGGTTTCTCAATAATAGTTGTTGGGGATTTATGCTTCAGTAGAATATAAAAATAAGCTGAATGACTAATGCTCAGCTGTAGTGATGTTCTAATGGCCGGTGAAGCAAAGTGCTCATTCGATTCCCCAGCATTGTCTCGGAAAAACAAACAGAAAAAGCAGAGACAGTATACTGTGAATGGAAAAGGGGTAGTTGACCTGAGATTTTAGGGGGCCGTTGAGATCATCGAGGAACAGAAAGTAAAAGAAATCTTCAAGACCGAGTCTTGGATTCGAGCCCCTTTCCGTCGGAGTTAAGCTACGTCGTTTCTGCAAAACCTGCTCTATGATTTGGTCCGCAGGAGGTACGCTGCCATCCAGTTGACCCTGGTGCTGGACCAAAAATCGACGGAGCTGATCGGCCGACATGTAATCCAGTCCATCGGCAAACGTGGCGAAAGCTTCTTTCACGTCAGGCGGCGGGCCAACCTGGGCGGCCTTGAACTTCCTGCTGAAACCTAATACCTTGTATCTGTAGCCTGCCTTCATATCCACACGCAGGCAGCTTTTAGTCTCCTCCTTTCCCTTTTGGCTCTCAGTCTTAATGCTGTGAACGCCTTTCATCAGCGACTTCGGACTAACTAGAAATCTAGCATGAGAAGAATCAGACATTTTTGGGTTTCAGAGAAAATGAAGTCAAGGAAAGTCAAGCCAAAAGAGAGGCAGAGAGAGAGAGCTACAATGGCGGATTCGTTAAAGCTGGATCGTTGGCTTCGTCCTTTAAAAAACCGAAAAAAGGTGGAAAAGGAGAAACAACTAATGAAGGTTCGACGTCCAAAGTAGTACAATATTTTATTCACACCACAACCACCACAGACCTGTAGTTGGAGACCAAGCAATACAGCAAATCTTATAAAATACAACTAAAATATTAAATTTTATAGTCATATTTTCCCTCGAGCAATAACGGGGGATGCCTTAATTCCATCTTTTGGGTGCCCTTAATTCATCATCGGTGTCCGTCCCTCTATCCAACAGGCAGAACAGAAGTTTCTCTCGTGTTGTTGCTGCTTTAGACGTTTCCGTTTGACAGAAAACGTAACTGCGAAGTCGGCGTCGATCTTTTTCTATATTTCAATATTTTAGTTGTCTGCGAATTTTCTTCAGAATTTGACTTGTCGTTGATCCAAAACTATAGAGTATGTGGTGTTAATTTTTCTATTTATAAATTACTATTTTTTCTAATTTTTAATTAAAATAAATTTTTTATTTTATTAAAATTTCAAATTATTTGTTTAATCTCTTTTTACTTATTTAAAATGGCTCAAATTGTAAATTTTTTTTAGCTTGTTTTGATTTCAATGCAAACTAAATTGGAGACAATATACCATATTTGAACATTTTCTTTTGGTAAAGAAAAATTAACAAAACAATTACTCAATTAGGCAAGTGACGAGTTAAATATTAAATAATTTTTACTAATAAATAAAATACTGAACTATAGAAAATAAATTATACAAGCATCGTTGTCACGTTTTTATTAGAAATTTAACGTGTCTTCTGCAACAAAAATGAGTGTTCCGTTGAAGAAAGTAAATCTTATTCCAAATAATTGTTTTCTGCAGCGGAAAGCGATTGTCCATTGTAGAAATAGTATTTTTCACAGCAGAAATAAGTATTCTACAGTAAAAAGCAAGTTATATTCCAAATATTTGTTTTTCGCAGAGAAAGACAAGCATCTGCTGTGAAAAGTAACTCTTATTCTAATAATTGAAGGACATCGTGCCTTGTTCTAGAAAATAGGAAAATTTCCTTCTTTTCTCTGGGAGAAAAGAAGGAATTTCCGTCTTTTCTCTATATGAAATGAAAGAATTTTATTAGTGGTTGACTTGTTATTGATCGCAAAGTATGATGGTTGATTTGTTATTTTCCTTTTTTTTTTTTTTGCTTGTTTTGATTTCAATGCAAACTAAATTGGAGACAATATACCCATATTTGAACATTTTCTTTTGGTAAATAAAAATTAACAAAACAATCACTCAATTACGTCAATTACGTCATCGACAAGTTAAATATTAAATAATTTTTACTAATAAATAAAATACTGAACTATAAAAAATGAACAACGCAAATATCATTATCACGTATTTTATTAGAAATTTAACGTGCCTTCTGCAACAAAAAGAGTCTTCCGTTGCGGAAAGTAAATCTTATTCTAAAGAATTGTTTTCTGCAATGGAAAGCGATTATCCATTGTAGAAAGAGTATTTTTCACAGCAGAAATAAGCATTTTACTACGAAAAGTAAGTTATATTCCTAATATTTGTTTTTCACTGAGAAAGACAAAAGTATCTGCTGTGAAAAGTAACTCTTATTCCAAAAATTGAATCTCATATTTTTTCCAATAGAAGACTTGTATCCACTGCAGAAAAGATATTTTCTACAGCAGAAGATAAATATCCATTATGAAAAAAATATTTTTACATTTTTAATAAAAAACGTGACAACAATATTTATTTCGGTTATTTCTTATAATTTAATATTTTATTATTGTGAATTGGTTGTTTTGTTAAAGAAACTTTAATAAATGACTACTTTTTCTAAATTTTAATAAAATTACTAAAATAAATTACTACTTTTCATGTGACTTCTCTTTACTATTCATAATACGAGACGTGTCGTGTTGGGCCATGTCGTGTCTGCGGGTCGGTGAATTATAATTATAACCTCGACACTCATTTGTTCCCACGTGTCATTACACACCATATTCCACGTCAGCCCACTTCAGAGTCAATTTTGCAAAGTCTTTCTTTATCGTTTTTACTGAATAGACAAATCCCTTTTTAAGCGGTGGAGTTTGACAAACACGACAACCTGGGATAATATAAATCTAGACTTACACACACGACATGTCGTAACGCACGCGTTTTACACCAACAACCTCGCTCGTGTCGCTGGTAGTTCCTTCCAATCAAGAAGCCTAATTTATCACAGAAGATCAACCAACAACACTCATCACAGTGAGACATGTTTTTCCACCAAAAACAAATTAAGCGTTCAAGGGTTAAGTAAGAAACATCACCACCAGCACTAATCAGTTCAATAAATTATGTTAAAAAATATGCATAAGATGTTCATAATATGAATTGAGCTCACCATAATGAACAATAATGACAATGCAAGAGTCGAGCATTGACAATCGAAGCCAAAAACGAAACACTATTCGACAGGTTTGCGTTTTTTCCGAAGAAAAGAAGCTGTTTGAAATCTGGGCCCTCCAATTCGCCATTTCTTTACGGCTGTCATTGAAGATTGAGCTGCCTCATACACTGCATCGAATAAAGGCATTAGCAGATACAGGCACAATCAATTAGAACTGAAAAGGAAAGAGTGGAGTATGATCAAATTCTCACTCACGGTTTGTTTCTTCTTGCGATAAAAGTGTCGAAAATTTGGAAGTTGCTGCAAATGATGCAGAGTGAGCCTTGGTAAGAACTTCTTTATATCTACTCCTAAAAGTTGACAGAAGCCAAGCTCCGATTGATCTATCACCAACTCTGTCAATCATGAGATTTCAATAAGTATAGTTATCTTATAATTGATTTAAGACATGAATATTGAATAATTCACAAATTGCACAAAGTTTGCCAAAATTTCCTAGTATTGTCGACACTAAAATGACAGTAACGTCATTAGATCCTAGCTACATATTTCCACCTTTTTACCCATTAGACTTACCGGGTTAGAGCATTGATTACAAGAAATAAACTCTTATTAGTAACACAAAAGATTTCCTTGAATAATTGATAGAAGTAAATACCACACGACACTTTCAAGAAATATAAACTCTACAAATTATGTAAAAAAAAAGAAGGATTGAAAGAATACTTACAATGGTGCTACCTTGCATCCAAATTCATAGAAATAACGACATCGAGATCGGAGATCGACAAATGCAACATCTGCCTGAATTTCTAGACGTGTTCTAAACAGGAGCAAAAACCATATTTATTACAAATGTAAAGAATCTTAGCATTAATCAAAAATCATAATCACTCATTGCACATACATTTACACGCATATTTAAGAACTGCCAACTATTTGATTAGAAAACTTGAAATCACCTTTCCTGAAAACTTCGACTCTTTGAGAGAGGTTAACATTTATACTTTTTTAACCATGTAAAAGAATCACAAAGAGCCATCATCCTGAACTAAAAATATTACATTATAGTCATCTTTCAAGGTATACAATGTTAATGAAAATAATGTGATCATTACTTTTGATTGAAACATGGTGGAACACTCATTGCCACTACTTGTCTGAGATGTAACTCGTGAGCAAGCCAAAAAGGAATCTCTACTTTAGAACCAGATTCAACCTGTGATTCACACCAAGAAAGAGTTAGAATTCATTCATTACATAGTCATCCTAATATAAAACTTACAGTGTCTGCATCAGCACTAGGATCGATTCCAACTCCATTCACTTGTTTTTGGAAAACAACGGAGACAAGCTGTTAGAAGAAAAAAATGGAAACATCAAAAACTGAAAATTTGTAACCCATCATTAGTGAAAACCAAACAGATACATTAACCTCTTCCTCGGCTAGGATGTCGTCAATGTCATAATAATTTGCCATTCCTGAGTAATATCACTTGGTAAACTTATGTTCTATCCTGTTTTTCCAAAGACAACTAGCTCAACCATCAAGAAATGACCAATTGACTAGATTCCTTCACTGGAATTAGGGCTTCCTCAAACTAGCATAAAAAAAAACCCCTGCCATAACACAAATCTCAGTCCCATTAATCCTCTTTCTGACTGTATCTTTTGTTTGATATAAAGTTGTGGTTGCATGGAAATAAGGTGTAACAAAAAAAATTTAATGCCTGTGATTACAACCTTTAGGAAGCTCACTGTTTTTTCAATCATTCATCACACAATTATGGATTTCCTTTCCCTGATTCATTCAAGCCAAAAACAATTGCGAATCTGGTCCCTAAATTTTGCAATGAGATTAGAACTTAAAAGAATCAAACTTCTTAAATTTCTCAATTCTAAAACTGCATCCGAATTCAGCCACAATTTGGGAGAGATATAGAATTATCTCTAAAGGAAAGAATTCCCAATCTTTGCCTATAAATTTCCTTCCCCTACTCTCCAAAGGACACTAAGAAAAACTCACATTCCATTCAATCACGTTGCTCCTCCATCAAGCGGTAAAAAAGAAACAAACAAAAAACCAAAAAATGCTGGAAAATCATCCACAACTCCAGGAGAATCCCAAAAACAAAACTCAAGTTTCTTCCCGCCAAGTTCCGAAATATACATAGTGGAATCAGAAAATTAAACACACATCGGTCACAGTTTTCGTCACTGTAAACCCCCATTCACGCACAGATTTAGACGAAATACTCCAAGGAAAGAAGAAAATTAACAATTAACTCACTTGCCTTCAAAGACATTAATTAAAACTCTGTTTCAAAAAAAATCTTAAATTTATACAGGAAATTCGTGGGATTTCACGGACCTGGAACTAACATTAGGGTATAAAAATCAAAATCACCAAACGAAAACCACCCCAAGTGAGGAATCCCCAAAATTTAAGTAAAGAACCATATATATAGAAGTATACCTAAACTTTAAGAAACTAAAAAATTTTACAACTGTACAGATCATGGATTTTTTCGTCAAAGCAAGACACCAGAGAAGATAAATGAGTCCAATCCAAAAAAAAACAAAAACCATACAAACACACACCTCACAGCCGAATAAAAAATCCACAACAATTGGATGCTGCGAGTGAAATGAAAATGCTTCACCACTGGCCACTGGGGTATTTTGAATTAGCAAGATGAAGGGAACCTGACTTCTGAGAGAACGGTCGCCGCCCTCTGCATCTATCGCCGCTGGTTATTGTGGCGCCAATGAGCTTCAGGTCTGACCAAACTGAGAAAAAACGCTCCCGTATGCTTAATTTTGGTTTATCGAAACTAATTGAGAAGCACAGATCTGTTTACGAATCAAAAGAATCGAGAGAGAGAAAGAGAGACTAGAGCGAGCGCTCAAGCAAGAAGCTAGTAAATAAAATGGAGGGAAACTCAAAAATTGCTTAGAGAAAGAAAGAAGGCCATTCCTGTGTAGGCGAGTCTTTTATAAGAAATGCTCTTCTATCAACCACCTTCGATATTTCGAGATCAACGTCTTGTTTTAGATCGACTTCTCAAAAGCCCTAACTCTCTCTCTCTCTCTCTCTCTCTCTCTTGTCACATGCTTTGTCACTTTGCTTCCATTCAATTTAATTATTATATATCAAAATATAAAATTCAACAATAAATTAAATTAAATAATGCAACACTACCTTCCAACCCGAATGTCTCAAAGGGAAGCCATCGATAAAATACCGAAAGTCGTAAATAATTTAGGAATTGATATAACCATTCCTCCCATATCGTCAAAATAAACAAGACGTATTCTAACATAACCTGTTTCCGCTAAGAATAAAAGCCTAGTACCAATAAATTCATGAATTTACTTTGACTGATATGACCTCAGACACAATTTTTGTAACGTCCCTGATGCTTTTAGTACAATGTTATCTGCTTTGAGCCAAAGCTCGCACGATTTTGTTCTTTGGGTTAGCTAAAAACGCGTTGTACTAGATAATGGAAGAAAATAATACTTTATAAATCATGCATTTTTCTACTATCCCAAACGACATGGAATTGTGCAATCCCACTAATATGGCCCGAACCCACATCTGGACATTTCCTGACCTTTACAGGACGGACTAACACAACAACCATACATAACATAGAAATCACATTTGGAAATGAGAGACAATTAGCTAGAGCAACAGGTGCTATAACAAAAGTGATTGCACCAAAAGAAAAATCTACTAAATTAAAATTACCTCATGGGAAAGTTCGTTTGATAGTTTATCATCTAATCTTATTTCCTGATATAATATTTATTAATTAATATTTAATTTTAGTTATTTATAATTTTTTTTAATGAGTGTTAAATATAATATTAAAAAATAAACGATTTATTTATGAATACAATAAAATAATAATGATATTTTATAAAAAATTAAATAAAAAAAATCAAATTATAATTTCCATTCATCATTATATTTAATTAAATAAATGAAGATCAATTAAATGGAAAATCAAGGGGTAAGAACGCCTAATGCTAAGAGAAAGCTTAAACATAATGCTACTGTGGTTATTCCATAAACATACAACAAATAACACGATTGTTTGAACATTCCTCCAAAGCATTTTTCAATTTCTATGGTCGATAACATGAAAATCCTCAGTACACAATCAATGTTCTTCCCCTCTCTCCACTTTACTCTGTCCCATTTTTGGGATCTTACAACATAAATCGAGTTAAAACCATACAAGAAATTATTATTTTGCATCACACGGAAGAAGCTATACGTTCATCGGTCTCCACTTGGACAAGGCCGAGAGAAAGAATCGCCGTCCTAAGTATGAAAAATTAAAAAATGGCGATAAATATATCGCCGAATACGCATGATGGTCTTTTTTTTTACCAACATAGAGCTCTTTTGAGGTGAAATAGCCAGAGAGCAATCTGCATAGCAAAAAGCCGAGCCTCTAACACGATTTCATCGAATCGGGCATTAAGCCGAGACAAAAAGGATTTGCTCCGTAATAATTTTTCCTCCATGACTGCTTCGGACGAGACCTTGCCGACGATAAAGAATGTCTCGAGTGAAGACCCCTGCAACTGTTTGTAGGGACGTTAGTTTTATTAAAGTCTAGACTATGCAGACTACGTGTTTTTCATCCATTTAGTTAGTAAGCAATTAAGTAAGAAAAACCAACATAAATGTAGAAGGAAAAGTGATTATTTACCAAAGAACTGCTGACTGATCGTAAACAATCGTTTGTCTTCATCAATAGCAAGATCACACGAGGTAATCTCCTTAGAAGTTCTGAGATTTGAGGCAAATATTGAGATGCATACATCTGTAAAATGATATATGGCATTATGAGGAAGGAACATTGATCCAAAAATTATAGCGAAGGGCATAGAGATTTGCTCAAAAACATATCAAGGCCAGATGGGAAAAGATTAAATGGTAAAACTCCACTGCCAGAGAAAGAGACCCAATAATATTGAATAAAATCATCTATTGGCAGACAATTACCTGTAGTTCTGAACGCTCACTATCGCTGCCTCGTATAGCCAAATGGTCGATCGCAGGGTCAATGACTCGGTTCCATGGCCTCATGGTAAGAATTCCTGCAAAGAGTGCATACAAATCTTCCCCAGCACCCAATTTTACACTATTTTCCTTTATAGCATTAGCATCAGAAAATATCAACCCCTGTGACAAGTGTGAAAGGAAATTATGAAGAAGATGGCACAGCTGCTAAAATAACAATAGGTGCATAGCTTTCAACTTTCGAGCAACGACAAGGAATTACCTTCCAAAGGCCAGCATAGTTAAATCTTGTATTGAAATCAAGTTCTTTATACAGCCCATGGTCTAGAAGAATCAACTGCGGTTTTCTCTTGCCTGCAGATCAAAACATAGACATTTAAAAAAACACCACGAAGGATTAATTAGTCCAAGTAAATCATTTTTTCAATCAGTAAGAAAATCTATTTATTACGGTTCCCCAAATGAGGTAAAACTAGAGGGAGAGGCCAGAATCCCTGTTAGATTAACTCAGTTTAAGAGACTAGTCATATCACATGTTTGATGCACGTGGTTAAGTAATATAATCTACCATGGAATATATGGAAATTTATATAAATAAACGAAAAAATATTAAATTATGGGTAATTATCAATATTAACCCCGAAAGTATGATATGTTTTTACCTGATACTTTAAACTTTTATTTTTACTATCTAACATTTCAAAGTTTGAGGCGTTAGCAACAGACACCCTCACCTTTAAGAAGTCCGTTAAATGACGGATATTATTTGTGAAAATAACCCTTTCCGCAGCGTTGGTATCGATCATTTAACGGAACTCCAAATGATGAACATGTATGTTGCTAACGCCTTAAAGTTTGAAGTGTTAGTTAACAAGAATAAAAGTTTAAGGTGTAGATAAAAAACATATCATACTTCAAGGTTAATATTGATAATTACCCTTAAATTATAATGCACCTATAAAAACATGAATTGATAGTTAATATATTACTCGACTCTATCATATGTTTTATTATTCTGATCATAAAATGTATATATTTAACAACTTTAATGTATGTAAAAATTATGTCAACCAAAATATGTATTGCATAAAATAAAACTAAGTAAAATATATCTATCAATTAAATATTTACACACATTCACAAACACTTATAAATCACAAAATTTAATGAGATTAATTGTAATAAATTGAAGAAAGATTCACTGTGAAATTAAAAGTGTTTCAGAATAATTATTTCATTTATACGATTGCAGAACCATATGTTCAAATTTATAAAATCCTCCATCAAGCATAATTTTAAAGAAATCTTATTTTTCTCGGCTTATTTGTGAATAACACGAACTTCTCCTACAATTACTAAGAAAAATTGTCATCTACTCTACTACAACTATATTCACATATTAAAACAGTCCATAAACAAATAAATAGTTTTTATACTTACCTAAAAAAAATTGACTTGGGTTAATCCTTGGAAATTATAGAACCCAGTTCTTCGTCTTTTATATATAGATGAAAAAACAACAAAAGCAATCTTTTATTGCCTAATATTTTAGTGCTAAATATTTCTTTCAAGCGTATAGAATTACATAAATTTCGAACAGCTTCAAAAATATTGGGACTTATGATTGAATGAGATCAATTATAGGAGATTATTTAATGCAATCTCTCAAATTTACTGAACGACATAATTCTAGGAGGTTCAAATAGTCAATAGACTTATGAATGAAATGGAGTAATAATATTAAGTTAAATGGGAGTTTAATGTAATAAAGTGTTCACTCACATAAATACTAGTTTTTAATGGACAAACTAAGTTTAAGGATATTATCTTCAGTGTCAATTAAGTACATGGATGAAATTGGAAAACAGATAATTTCTTTGTTGTCACTTTTAATATATCATAGACTCTAGTTATAATAATTACTGAAATCTCAAAACAAAAAAGTAATATTACCTAGAATGCTTATTTTGCTGGATGGCATAGGCCGAACAAGCAAGTTGGCAGCATGTGGGTCACAGTGCACAAATCCATGCTTGAACATCATTTCAGCAAAAGCCTGACTAACCTGCATGATTGCAAAAGTTAATTTTCCCCTCCTTCCATCATCCTAATAAGGAACTTAACAGAATTGTGAAGGCGCAAAAACAAAAGCAAAAAAATAGAATTTTGTCTTTTATCTGACAAAAAACATATTTGCATCATCTGAACACCATGAATCCTGTCAACTTTTAAGCAAAGCAACATATAAAGGTGTATTGGAAGGTCCAAGATGAATGATATTTCAAAGAAAAAATCTTCGTATTCTTCATTAAGTCCTCTAGACTCACTAATTTAGCGACTTCGCTTGGCTGAATCCCAAGTCCTTGAATGGCTTGCACATCATTTATATATGCACCATCTATGAATTCCATGGTCAACAATTTTGAGGTACTTAAATTCCAAAACACTTTTGGTGCATATACAGACTCTGCAATATGAGGAGATAACTTCCGAAAATTAGCCAAGCATTTTTCACTGTTCTTGGCCTCAACCAGGAAGTCAAGTTCCTGCAAGAGCAGAGCAAATAATAAACTACTGCAAAGATTTTGAAAAAAACAAATCAGATGTTGATTTTTCAAATCCACAAAATTTAAATAGAACAGTATTGTACAGGGGTACGTCAAACTTAAAATATAGCAAAAACGCAAATGTCACTTTATGCTTTTAATGTATAGGAGTTACAAAAGGAAAACTTACCTTAGGTAAACTTTCACTAATCTCATCAACCAACCATCTGCAAACAAATACAAAAATCTCAAAACCTTAGCCGACTCCATCAAGTGTTAATGGACGGACAAAAATGATTGCATGCTAATGTCTAGTTAATATACCAATTTATTGGGATAAGTTAAGAGGTGTTGAAAACAGTACCTATAGTCAACAGATGGGAAAATCTTATATAGGGAGTTCACTATTACACTCACACTAGCATGATCTGCAGCCGCAGTATCAGTCATGTGCGTATGTTGGACCTGGATATCGACAAATTATTTTTCAGAGGAAGACAAGTAAATGCTTTGGAAATCCCATAGATTGATATAAATCGCCAAGAAGTAGCAAAAGTAAAAACCTTCACAGCAACTTTTTGGCCATCATGTGTGCGAGCTACGTGAACTTGTGCAAGGGAAGCACTTGCTATTGGAATTGGATCAAACTCAGAAAATATCTGCCAACCAAAACAAATGCATAATTTAGAGATAAAGATTGAATGATGAGTAACAAAGAAACTAACCACTTAACCTAAAGTTGTGATTAGCAATCGACGAAATTTTTATTTTTATTTTTTGAGATTTATACATACTTTGTCAGGTGAATCTCCAAGTTCCTTCTCTAACACTTCGCACACTTGATCGTATGAAGAAACTGGACATTTATTTAGCATGTACTCTCTCATAGTCTGTACATACTCTTGAGGAACCACATATTCCTGTATAAAAAGAAGGGGTTTTAGCATAGTAATCATCTATACATCATACAACTTACATTCTCTGCATATGGTCAAATGAAACAATGGACCAAGAAGTTCACATTTTAACATATATATTTTACCAATTGCCCAATGTGTTGACCAAGCTTGATATAAATTCCTCCATTTTTGAAACACAAGTCCCGAAGTCTGTGTGCAGACCTAAGGTGAACTTCATGTTTAACATTTTCCCTTTCACTGCTCCCTTCGGTTGTCCCCCACAATGAATATTTGTAATCTAAGCAGAGGATAAAAATGAAAATGGATCATATATCAGATGCAATTCTTCATTTACATTCACACATAGCTTTGCACTTATTAACGTCATATATCTATTAACCACAAACTATTATCAAAGAAACTACAACACGTTACACATAATAAAGCAAGTTGTCCAAAGTCAATTATTTTCCAAATAATTGTAACGTTTACTCCACTCTAAAAAGAAAGCCAACCTGTGACCAAACATCAAACACATTTAAAACGCAGAAAATTTCACCAAGTTACTGAAACCAATACGTAAAGATCAAGAATTAAACAAATAATCCATAACACCAAAAAAAAAATTCAAAAAACATGCTTCACGTCATTTGGACAGGAAAAAATTCCTCAAACTTCGATTAAATATGAAAGGTGAAGAGATAAGTTCGCAATCACCATGCAATTCAATTAAGAGGAGCACCTGAAAAATAAAGGTAAGAGTAGTTGAGCTTCGTTCATACCGAAGGCAACTGTGGCGGCAGTGAAGGAGAGGCGAACGAGGCGGATAGGGACAGCGGTGCAGATCTTAAGCGTCATGGAAGGGTCGTCGGAGGTGGCTACAGCGGCCGCAGCCGTGCCACCACATATCGCAGTGGCGGCAAAAGCGACCTTCGCTCGAGCGCGCCACAGGGATCGCGCTGTCACGGTACTGGGCGACATTCCCGCTGGGCACGGGAGCCAGAATCCCTCCTTCGCATTTCTCGCCGCTACGCGCCAATTTGTGCCCGCGCTCTTGGGCTTGGGCTTAGACTTAGTCTTAGTCTCCGGCTTAGTCTTGGGAAATTTTAATTTAGTTAAAGTATATGTTGGGGTGTTCCAAAATCGAACTAAAACAAGTGAACCGAACTGAAATTGATTAATTCTATGTTATTCGGATCGGTTTTAAACAGCTCAGAATCGATCTTCTGTTCTATTTTTTAAGGAACTGAAGTTATCGATTTAATTTTTTATTTGACTTATTTAAAATTGTTAGAGATCAAACGATAACCAGAAAAAAAAAAAGTACGATACGAAACACAAGATTTACGTAGAAAAATTCTTTCAGAAAAAAATCACAAGTAGAGAAATGAAACAACTATGAAGATCAAAATACAACTGCAAGTTTTGCGACTCTAATTTACATCAATTTATAAAGAAAACAAAATTATAAATGAGATCTACAATGTGAGTCCACTGGTCTGACCCAATAAAATTCGGGTCACACCGAAATCTAACAAAAACTGACACTAAATGAAAAGAACTAAATCGATAAATTTATAATTTTTATTACAAAAAAATTTGATTTACGATTTACTTTAGAGCTAATATTAAGAAATTATTCAACAAATATTATTTGTGCAAAACTCAATTTCATAATTGTTTAAAATTTAAATTATTTGGTTGTTGCTTAAATAATAAAAATTAAAAATAAATAAAAAAACCTGAAATAAGAAAGCTTCAAGTCAGATTCAACAACGTAACTCTTTCTAGAAAGTGGCCCACGTGGCATTAAGGGACAGCCCACCATAGCTTGCGTGACAGTTAATCCCCTTCAAATGACATTAATTTTCGTCCATTTTCTCCAATTTTTTTTCAATTTTAGATGCAAAATTAAAAAAAGGAGTTGAGCATTTGAAATAAAACACAGATGCCAGGCCAAAAAGGCGGCTAAATATGAATTTGACAGCCGCCACGTGGACATTTCAAGTCAAACATCTCTCGGTTGATTCTTATTGGGGCATTGACTTGTAATAAAACCAAGACGACTGCCTGGACCCAAACGTGAAACCGGGTTTAATTTTCGGCGGTAATTGTGATTAATTATCTAAATTTTACAATAATTCGCATCTAATTTTGGCGAAATAATTAAACTTTCTAGAAAGACAAAGCAAGACTGCTGGGTTTGCTTTGTTTGACCGTGGGATTTCCGCGTATAAAGCTAGTCTTTCCTGTCAAAATCATGCGTTGATGAGGTTAAATTCGAGAACCCATTTCTCTGCAAGTTGAATCGGAGATGGGTTCTTCTTCCAAGGAGGAGCAATGGAGAAGGTTATGGAGGTTTTTGAAGACCATTTTCTTTCTCCTCACCATGTTCGTCTCCCTCCTGTTATTCTCTGCTCCAGTTCTTCTCGTCATTGCCGATTCCATTCTCCCCTCTGCTATCCTCTCTGTTTCGCTTTATCCCTCCTCTCTTTCCTTCGAGACCCTCTCTTCCCACCTCAGAAACTACGATTTTCGCTCTTCGCTTATTGATATTCCTCTGATTTCAATCATTAGATCCGCCATTATTATCTGTAAGTAAAAAAAAAAAACTCGAGATCTTATCAGTGAAAACTTGAGTATATGGTTAGGGCTTTAATTAGATTGCTTCAGTTGTTTACAGCTTGTGCGATGGACCGAGGCTTTCGCGACGTCCGTACTTGGCAATTACGACGTTGTTCTCTCTGTCATCGTTGGTGTTTGTTTCCTTGAAGGCTGCTTTCGTGTTTGGACAGTCAGAAAATATAGTGGGATCGTACAGAAGGGCCATGGAAATAGCTCTGTTCGTTTGCTCGCTGATTCTGGCAGTTGGTCATATTGCTGTGGCGTATAGAACCAGTTGCAGAGAGAGACGGAAGCTTCTGGTCTACAAAATCGACATTGAAGCTGTAAGTTAGCCAACTGAATCTCTTCCATTAACACATTTCTCTTTCTTTTGCTTCCTTTACCACGAATCTCCATGTATGAGCGAATTATTAATCAACTTAATCCCCAAATTTGAAATCACGCAAAATCAAATGATCATTTGGAAGGTTGGCAAGAAGAAGAAGGGATGAGCTGTTGGGTTTGACTGGAAAAAAGAAACAACCATGGAAAAGGTTGGGCTGTTAGATTTGACTAAGTTTGAAAAGAGAAATAGCTAAGGTTGTCATTCAATGTTCATACGAAACTATTCAACAAGTGACGTAAATTGCTTGTTCAACCATTTTTCCTGGTCTTGATTGTTCTTAGCAGACAGAACAAGGCTCCAGCGTTTAATAACATTACCATCTCTTTCTTGTGCAGGTTTCAGCTTGCAATAATGGGTTTCCCAGGTATCAGAAGTTCCTCGAAGAAGAAAGAGTGAAGTGAAGTCGCTGTCTGCCATTTTCTTCCATTTTCTCTGAAGCCAAACACTATTGTAGCGTGTGCATATATATATATATCAAGGTAATGACGAAACTAAGTACCCATTTATGCAGTCAAGAAAATCAAATCTGGTTAACTAATCTCATATTCATCTGGGATGCAGATTTTCAGAAAGAAGACATCGTCAGGAGTCGAGTATGAATAGTGTCTGTTCTTCTTTCTGGGTAGAGGATTCGATTTAGGCATAATTTCTTTAGTTTTTACAGAGTTTGCTTTTCTAGAACATGAATAATGATAATAGAACACTCAATATGTATATAATACAATTTTGTAAGGTCAAATCTTTATAATTATAGAATATTAAATATTAAAAAATTAGATAGTAAATGCATTCTCCTCTTGTATTAATTATAAATAATTAAAATAAATCATTAATTACATCAATTAATATTTATCAACTGATCGAAGCATGTCCTTCATCTTTTGGTCACGCTTTGTCCTCTACCGTTGGAAAGCACAGGTTCGACCCATAGGTCTGTCCCATTTGAAGGCCTCGGCGTGTCCCAATGAGAAAGCACAGGCTCGTTCCAATGTGAGGCACAGGCCCGTTATATAAGTGGCCCACTGGAAGGCCCCTTGCCCGTCCCTTCATGCCCTTCTTCTTTTTGCTCAAAGGGTGAGCCAGTTGATGCACTATTTCATTGTTCTTAGGAATTTCAACCAACCACGTAGCCAATTGTCAATTATCTCTCAATAGTAAATAAATAAAGAACAGTAGCCATTGTCATACACAACACTACAAATAATAACCACCAGCATTCTTTGATCTCAAAAAAACACAAGCGTCCAAGAGAGTTCACTATGAACCCAGTTTATTTCTTGTCCTGAAATTGTCTAGGATTTGGAAGGTTAATAACACAATACAAATGATGATCTGAAGCAGGTATTATTTTGACTAGGAATGATGAGGACAGGAAAAGTAGTCGGCCATTAATCCACTTCCATACCATTATGCTCAATATGTACCTCTTCGGAACGAATTGAAATGAAAGAATTTCTTCGGCTTGATCACCACAGCGAAACAATCATTTTCTCTGATAGCTCGGTTCCAACGGCCGTCTTGTATTGTCGCAACTGATTGTCCAGGTAACTTCTCTCTATGGGATTAAAAGCTTGTCGAAGTTCCTTGAAAGGTGGGGTATAAAACATAAAAAAGACAATACGATTAAAAAAAGTACCAAAATTTTGGGTATAATAAAAATATTTCAGGCAACTCGCAAGTGACAAATAATAAAATTTCAGGCACGGCCAGGAAAAAGGTTCTTGGCAATTATACCAACAAACAAAAGTTTGAAGTTCTGAAACATATGCATAGCAGGGGAGTTCACAGCAAAACAATTGGACTATGAGATCATAGTTGAAAATTCTATTATGTAACAAGCATTAAGTGAACATACATACCTTGTACCTAGCCCGTCGAGATCGCCTTAAGCCAATAAGTATATTACTAACATCTCCACCATCCATTTCAGACGATATCAGACTGCTGGTTTCTAGGCTTGATTCATTGCCAGAGCTATGGAGATCAGAGTCAAAAACTTCCTCATTTTTGGAACAATGTGATGATGAATCTTCTTTTTCTAAGATGGGATAATCTGATAAGACAACGTATGGCTTCTTATCAAGCAAAGGCTTAGCAATTTCAAATTGAACCCACCTGCAGATATATCAGCCAGTTAAAAATTTAAGAGTGTTAGAACTACAGTCATTTCAGTTTATTTCAAGGTCATGGAGAGACTTGTTATGAAAAGAAAAATGAGTTTCCAATGCCGACTAGCCATTAAGAAGAAAACTTACTGGTAACGAAGTGGACAAAGAAGCTCAGATGGATAATATGCCGCTTTATATCTCATTTTGTTGCACGAGTGAATGTAATATCCAAGATAATAATACTGAAGACTGGCACAATAAACTTGATTATCATTTACCCAACCTATTTCTTGCAGAGCAGAATACTTACCAAGAGACAGAAAAGCGAAGTCTGGATCCCAAAATAAATATTTACTAGACAAACATCTAGGGAGAATATCAACAACACCAACAGCCACTAGTTTCCCATCAATCACATATTGCTGATGGAAAGAACCAAATCCACATGGAGGAACTGATCCATTACTAGTTGGTGGTACAAATATTAAAGGAGTGTCAACTAGGAACCTCTTGTATGAACTTTCAGTCACGTGATCTGGACTATCATTGTGAATTTTTATCTGATAACGTTTATATAATGCATATTCCTCTGGATCAAAACTGGACCTTTTCAAGAGTAATTCAAGTTTTTGCCTCTTCTTCTGGACACATTCTGAGCTCATCTCGATGTTGCATCTTTTACTCCCACATTCCTTATTAGAATTATTTGGAACAGAAAGACTATCGCTCTTGGGTAAATTTGCTTGTTTAGCAGAATAGAAATTAATGTGTCCACTGCAAGCCTTGATTGACAAAGGGGAAGATTCTTCCATCTGACTTAGAAGAGTAGCCAATTTTTCTGCAACAGTTTTTGGGTTCAGAGCATTTTCATCGAATGATATTGACTTGTCAACAACATGTGCCCGTTTAATGGTAGAAACAATTAGGAATGAAATATTACTGGTGTACTGGAGATCTTTTGATACCTCACTTGGTAACTTTCTTTTTTCTTGGGAAATCCTCTTCATAGATGCCCTTGGAAACTGTATATTACTTGGAAATTCACCAGTCTCAATGCATACCAGCACTGCATTGTCAATCCGGTCACATAAATGCTGCATATAGAGCTTCGCTTCATTTTGCTGTTCATTTTTGCAGGAGAATAAAATGCTTTCAGCAGAGCTAGAAGTTTCACGAACAGAGCTACATGTGTCATAAGCATTTGGGTCTGCTACATGCTCAACTGGTTTTTTATCTTCCAATTTACCCTCTAAAAACCTAAATATAACCCACCATTAATTCCTATAACCTGGTCAAACTGTTCAAATAATTGCTTAACTTAATCAGAACAATACCACATTGTAGTTCATTACTAAATGCATTAGATTATCTTATACAATTCTAAAAATAGAATATTGGATATATGAACTGGAACTTGGCCCCAGAAATATTAATAGGCTCACCTTTGCATTTTCCTAGATACACGAGTTTGCTCTTTAGATGGGACAAATTCACTCGTTTTAAGCCGGATAGTATAAGAGGGGCAACAAGTCTTTTCCATTTCAGGTTTATACAGAAAAGCACCAGATCTTCTCCAGCCTCGGTCGAGAAGATCTACCAAAATATTTCTCATGATAAATACAAGTGAATAAAAAATAGTTAGGTGACCACCAAATTCACAAATATTCTTTAATTTTTATATTAGTGTAAGCAATAGCAATGTATAATGAGAAAACACCAACACAAACCTTGGTAATTATCAACTGTAAGGTTAAGCGCCCATAAACCTGCCAAAACACCAGCAGAAGACACAAGCAATGAGTACCGCAATGTTAGCCCGACTTCATCAAACTCAATTAATTTAAACTTTACTGATTTTTGTTCACACATTTTTTTTCTGAAACATTGTGCTGCCAGTTTCAGACACAATTTGTCTACTCAGAAAATTAATCAAAACTTTGAAACAGTTTCAATACTAATCATCCAGATAATTAAAAATAATCAGAATCAAATCAATGCACCAAAATCAAAAGAACAAAACAAAAGATTTTAGCCTTCTGATATCCCAAACATCAATCTCATTCACAAATATCCATAAAGTAACTAAAAAAAATCCAATTATTGAGCGATCAATCCAAAATAGCAGCAACAAAGAGAAAAAGAAAAGAAGAAAGTAGGGAAGAAACGAAAAGACCGTGGGAGATGCTGGAGTGAGGACCGGATCTGCAATAACCACAGGAGCTTTCACGCTTTCCATGGTTGATCACCAAGCTCTCTCCTCTCTCTTTACCACCGCTACCGCTACCGCTACTGCTTGCCTCGCTTCTCGTCGTCCCCGCCATTTTCGACGCGGCCCTGAAATCAGAGAACGATACGACTTCTCCAACGACGCCGTACAGCCAAGTCTGAGAAATTGATAAATATTAAATATTTTGTATTTTGGCATATGCGAGATAATATGTTACAGACTGAGACGCCAAGAATATAATTTGACGAAGAAAAGTGCTGGTTTGTAAAATACAAGAACTGGGGGTTTATTCCGTGATTATTGATTAAAAGAAGGATATGTCTGCAACTTTTATAGAAAATTTAGAGGTTAAAGAAAAGGATGAACGGCCCAGGCCCATTTCAATTTCCCTCTTCGCACCTTAAACGACATCGTTTTGCCATTAAAAAGCTCTCTTTCTATTTCTGTTTCTCTCAATCTGAAATATTCTCTGCAACAAGGCGGTTTTTGAACTTCTTCCTCTTTCATCGGGCGTTGTCTACTCACTCTAGATCAAAGCATCATCCTACGACAATGGCCGCTTGTTTGAGCTGAGGTCATCTCAGTCTTGATTTGAAGACGCGGACTTGTTTTCTGCTAGTTGGTTTATCCCTGAGTTTCGAAGTTGGGAAGCTACATTTTTTTTATTAGAATGTTCCGGATTAAGTTTTGGAATGTTTCTGCGGTTCGCTTAATGTATAAATCTTTCTGATAGTTGGAGATGTAAATGAGAAGCTAAGTTCAGTGATTGGTTGCTCCTTGAATCCTCTTCTCTTCTCGCGGTAGTTGATTCAATTTTTAGCTGTTTGCCTGTTTCGGGTGGCGTGGATTTGAGATTCCTGCAATGAATCGTAGCTTTAGGGCTCAGGAAGCACAAATGCAAGGTGCGTTGAAACAAAGGCAGCATCAAAGTGGGGTTTTACGAGCCTCTGTAATGAAAGAGAAGGAAGAAGAGCTCGCGTTATTCTTGGAAATGAGGAAGCGTGAGAAGGAACGGAATGATCTTTTCCTTAACAACTCAAAAGAATTTGATACTCCAATAGGTATTTGATTTTTATCTCTTTTCTTCTCTCCCAAACGACGAGCTTTCAGGTTTCCTCCGCTGAACTGAATCGTGAAATTCGATTATGAATTCGGCAGCGGCTATCCTGTTAACCAATCACGGCTTTCTTTTCATTGCTTGCCTTTTTTCTTTGTAATTTCTGCAGAATGACTTAAAGCTATTTACCTCCGGAACTAGAACAAAAATTAAGAGGAAGAAATGATTTTATTTCCCAAGCCTTCTAGATTATTACGTCGTTTCATTTTACGGGTTCGACCTATTATTGATTTGGTGGCGCAGACATTTCTCCTGTAACTGTCTAATTTTGTTTCTCCTTGTTGATTTCTACACTTTCGGACTTTGTTGTAGCTGTCTCTTTTCATATCCATATATATTATCTTGCAGGTTCAAAACCTGGAACATCCCCCTTATTTAACATTTCAACATCAACTCCATTGCCTGCTCGCAAGAATGGTGTCGATGATTTTCTTAATTCTGAAAATGATAAAAACGACTATGACTGGTAATCTACTACTATATATTTTCATCAAATCATGTGCGCTTGATGAAATCAATTGAACTATTATTAGCCTTAACGATGAACCGCAAATTTGGGCGAAGAATATTTACTTTTAGTAGTTAGTGATAATGTAACATGCTTTTCTGTTTTCCTAAATGCGAATTATACCATCAAAACACATTTTACCTTTTGAGCTATACGTTCTCTTTAGTTTCAGGTGGTTTTAACTTTTCTCCTTAACTCTCTCTTTCTTTCCTTTTTCTTCTCTAGAGCAACAATTATAGAAAAGAAGAGCCATTGTCTGAAGGTTGATCTAATTGAACTTTCTCTTTGTCCATTAATATTCCTTCATATTTTTTTAATCTTTTCTCAGGCTGCTAACACCTCCTGGCACTCCTCTGTTCCCTTCTCTGGAGATGGAATCACAAAAGACTGTAATGAGCCAGCTTGGTACTCCAAAGGCTCGTCCTACTATGCTGAAATCTAGAGTAAGCTTCTCTTAAAATGGTCAAATAAACAGCTCCTCAGATTCTAAGATGTGTCTAACAGCGTTAGGTGGTAATCAATAATAAATAAAATTAGGTTTTTTTGCATCTACGTTTTACTCTTCTTTCTAGCTAAATTTGGGAAGAAGCATGTACGGGTTGTATCACTTATTTACTGGATGTTTTGTTAAGTTGTAGAGTGCCAACGTTTATCTTTTGAAGCAGGAAAATTGGGAAATGAGACGAATCCGTTCTCAATAATTTGAAAATAGGTGATCGTAAGTTTAACCAAATTAGATCCATTTTTTGCGATCTACTAGTCAATGGTATCAGCTTCAGCTTCAGCTTCATGCTACTAGACTTCTTATTTAGAAGATTAGTTGAAATGCAATTCTATCCCATGTAGATACTACATTTCAAAAGTGGAACAGCATTTCATGATTTAAATTGTAGCTGTTATCTATAATCAATTGTGCATGTTCACCTTGTTCTTTTGTTGTGATTGTTCTTGATGAGGTCAAGTTGCTATATCATTATGGTTACAGTTGGCAAACCCCCAGCAAGAGACTGTTGCAAGGAGTGACTTAGTGTCCAAACAACCAGCTTCAGTCCAAGGAATGAACACTTCAAGTTCTGGGATTCGCGTGCCTTCATCATCAGGGATTGCTAGATCACGACCTGCCACGCCCACTGGACGTCCTACATTGACCACAACATCTAAACCTTCAAGATCTGCCACTCCTACTTCTCGAGCAACTTTGCCTTCGACTAAGCCTATAATTTCCTCAGCCAGGACTCCAGTGACCACAACAAAACCCTCTGTTCGCTCAAGTAAGTCCTCAGTTCCCTCAAGATCATCAACACCCATAAATAGATCAACAGTGAGATCTTCAACGCCAACCTCCCGACCGACAATAGCTGCATCTGTGCCAACATCTAGGGCATCAACACCAACTCGTCGACCATCTGCACTATCAAGTGCACATAGTATATCTGTTCCAGCTGTTAACTCATCATCCACAATTTCCAAATTATCTCCGACAGCATTAAGAAATCCTGTTATAGCACGTGGAACTTCTCCAACAGTGAAATCCAGGCCGTGGAAAGCTTCAGAAATGCCTGGTTTCTCCCTAGATACTCCACCAAATTTAAGGACAACGCTACCTGAGAGACCATTGTCAGCCACAAGGGGTCGGCCTGGAGCACCAAGTTCTCGATCTTCTTCTGTGGAACCTGTTTCTAATGGAAGGCCAAGGCGGCAATCATGCTCTCCTTCCAGAGGACGTGCTCCAAATGGGGCAGTTCATCCTAGTGGGAGTTCTGTCCCCGCCATGAATCGTGGGCATTCGAAAGCTGGTGACAATTTAAACCCTGTCTTGATTGGGACAAAAATGGTTGAAAGAGTAATCAACATGCGTAAATTGGCACCTCCAAAGCAAGATGACAAGCATTCTCCTCATGGCACTGTGTCTGGGAAATCTTCTTCACCAGAGGGTTCAGGTTTCGGGCGAACATTGTCCAAGAAATCTCTTGATATGGCAATAAGGCATATGGTATAACTTCATTAACTTTTATGCAGTGTTTTTCTTTGGGTTGGTCATGAGAGAATAGATATCAACAAAACAAAACAAAATTTCACATGCCATGACATTTATCTCAGGTCCTTTGTTTTTGCCATGAAACGATTGTCCTCTCCCTATTTGTGCACACTAATCGAAGTATCTTACTGAGTTTTTATGCAAATGAGAAAATCTATTTAGGGCCCTAATCATTCTTAGTTCATGACTGAGTTTCTCTTTCTGCTGTCTTGCTTCTTATTCATGGGGAAATATGGATTCATTTGTCTAGCTTTTAAACTATTCAGTACTTTCTCTGGAGCAGGATATAAGGCGGAGCATTCCAGGTAATTTGCGTCCATTGATGACAAATATTCCAGCATCTTCGATGTACAGTGTACGATCAGGGCCAACACCAACACGAAGCAGAACAATCAGTGTTTCAGACTCTCCTCTTGCCACAAGCAGTAACGCCAGTTCCGAATTGAGCGTCAACAACAATGGTCTTTGTTTAGATGCAAGTGAAGTAGAAGATTGAATCAGTAGTTAGAGAGGTCTTCGATCTCCTGCTAGCTTTTCCGAATTGGGTAATGATCTCACTTATATTAATTTGTGCTATCTTATATATTTATCTCGAATCTCAACTCTCTTGATAGTATAAAAGAACAAGTCTCTAGAATGGCTCACCAGATCATGATTCTACAATCAATATAAAGCTCGATCAAACATTTGGTGGCATTCCTTGTGTGATTGATGTTCTCTGTATCATCAGGGGAAGTAGAACAACTTTTTTGTGCTCCTACAAGGTGAGATATTTCGTCCTATTATTTTAAAGTAGCCCCTCTCCCTTGCCCCTTGGCTGTATTGTATGCCGATTGGAAGTGCTTCTTTGCATGCATTTTTAACTTATCCACACTCCAAATTTCACATCACAGCAGAGTCGAGTAGTGGATCTTATGCGCACGCGAAATTGTGAAAATGTGCATCGGTTTTGATGATTGCGTACTAGATGTTGTTATTGCTGCATGACCAATTTTAATTTCTTTTTGTAGTGAATATGTTTGTTTTTTGTAGCAAATTTGTACATGAAATAATCTTAATCGAAAGATTTGTTTTTTTGGAGCGGAAACGCATTTACTGGACGTATTCTATTGCAATTGGAGAACGCATTCATTCAAAAGTTCGAGCAGTGAGATGGTAATTTTGTATCTGTCCAGAAAGTAAGCTTCGACAACATTATGTGTCACTACCTCGTAATGCTACCCACATTCTCTGCTCGATCTTCAATGTTCTAATTTTAACCTAATTAATTTCAAATTTAAAATAAAAAATATCACTCGAGTTATATTATTAATTTTAACTTTATATTTTAGATTTTGATAACAAGAAACTACGAGGGAATTTCTCACTGCAGTATCGGAACAGCAGCCCAAGGTTCTTTTAAACATCCGAGCATTATTTTGGTCTAAGAGGTTAAAACCTTGAGAAAATTGATGATACAGAGAATATTGACGAAATCATTGTAAGGTTTTCTGTAATCCATGTGTGCAAGAATTTAGGAGCATATAAGATGGTAAGTTGAGAGAGTCATTCACCGTCAACAAATGCAGACTCGGCTAAGGCGATTGCTCGGGCAAGACCAGCGGCTTTGTTCTGGCATTCTTGGTGTTCATCATCGGGATCACTATCTGCCACAATGCCAGCCCCTGCTTGGAGATATGCCACCCACTCTTTCCGCTTGCTTGTGTCCTTGTATGAATACATGGTGTCGAACCGAGTGTTTGTTGAAAATACAATGGTCCGAAGAGCGAGTGCAATGTCCATATCCCCCGTGAAGGATATGGTGCCAAAGCCCCCACTGTACGGTCCTCTTCTCGTCACTTCCAGTTCATCAATCAACTCCATTGCTTTTACCTGAAATCATATACCCCCCAAGCGAGGAGAGATATCAGAGATTTTTAAATTGAAAGCTGGTTTTACCAGTTCATTCATGGCAATAATTTGAAGTTCCCGCGTTCAACAATCTTGTCACAGTACTGTCTAGAAGTTGGTTAAATACCCAGAGTCTTAAAATCCTTTACAAATTGGAAAGAAAGCAAAAGGAAAAGATGTATAAATCAAACCTTTGGTGCACCACTGACAGTTCCAACAGGCAATGCAGCGCGCAGAACATCCCAACCAGTAAGATGATCACGCAACTCTCCAGTAACCTTCGCAGAGTAAAATTAACTTTAAAGACTGTTGAAGTATTTTCTTGTATAGCATGTGAAACTATTCTTACCGTGGAGCTTATGTGCATAACATGGGAATAGTGTTCGACATCCATAAGCTTTTCTACCTTCACGGAGCCACATTCTGAGACCTAGATCAACGTTTTAAGTTGCATATTTCATTATGCAATGTTGGGACGTGAAAAAATAAAGACAGTTCTGAAAAGCAAATGAGAGAGAATAATTTTTCTAAAGAATCTAAGATAAATTTTCCAATCATAAAACAAGAAAAGAAATCATTAGAGCATGAAACCATGTGTTGAATACTCATCGCGTCTAAATACGAAGAAAGCATGCAGAATACGTGCTCTTTGCAACATCAATATAATCAATAAGTGCTCCTTGCAGAATACTCCACGAAATTAGGATGAACGAAAAGAAAACCTTGCCAACATCATTCCGGGCCAAATCCACCAGCATGATATGTTCTGCACATTGTTTCGCATCGTTAAGCAACTGGACTTCCAAGATTTCATCATCTTTTGCTGTCTTCCCTCTTCTAATAGTTCCAGCCAATGGCCGATTTACAATTTTTCCCTGTTCAAAGCATTGTTAGAAACTGATTTGTTAGTATCTAACAAAATTATCTTTCCAAAAATAAAGTCAGCCATAGAACTCCTTCAAATACAATAGTTTTGCAGGAAGAATATTAATTCCTTTTCATGCTAGAATCAATTCTGAAAGAATGTGTAAATTTCTACCTTCTGCACTCGGGTAAGGATTTCTGGACTTGACCCAACCAGAATACACCCTCTTGCCTGTGAAAGAGAATACCGTACAAAGATTAGAAGTCACAAGTCTGGCGTTTACTTTATAATCATATCATACTGAATCCAGAATCCCTCACTTGCAAGTATGCCATATATGGACTTGGATTAACAACTCTCAGCGCTCTATACACTTCAAAAGGATCAGCAAAAGTTCTATATTCAAAGCGCTGGCTTAGTACTAGCTGGAAAATGTCCCCAGCCATGATGTGTTCCTTAGTTTGTAGAACAGATCTTTTGTATTCTTCAGCTGTCATGTTTGAGCTCTCCAGTGAAGGGCCAAATTGTCGAGTTTGTAAGTGGATTGAGCCAGGAGACAGCTTCGGTCTAACCATTTGAAAAGAAAATCAAATAACAAATTCAAATGTATAGTTAATTAAAGTGCAAGTAATAGTTACCGGTCACTGTCCTGCACTCGAGCCACAAGCACTTCAAGCCGTTTAACTCCGTCTTCATAAGCCTCATTGACAGAGGAGTATCGATCTAGCCTCACCCAATGAATTACATATGCTTTCTGGTATGAAAGTCATTTTAGTTAAGAACCTTATACAATCAAGATAAAAGAGCTAAATATGTACCCAGCAATAATGGAGACGAACAATTTATCGGGGAGTAGTCTTAACAAATGCATACAAGTGCCAAAAGATGACGTGATATTTTAGGTCTTTTCAAGAATAGGAAACAATTAATAGGTAATTACAGTTTCTGTTTGTGTTTAATATAGAGAATGACAGTAACAATCATATGAACTCAGGTCAGGAATAACTTCAATTAATGACATAGATGCTGAATTGGTAATCTAAATTAAGTAAAGTGTATAAGTAAATAACTAATGATGGATAACACCTTCTCAACATGGTCAAACACAATCACATCCTCATATAGGCCCAGATGAATATCAGCAAGGTTTCTGTCGTCCTTTGGAGCCTTTGAAAATGGCAACTTCTTGTTCTCCACATATCGAATTGTATCATAAGAAAAATAACCTACCCAACCACCTAATCGAAGAAGCAGCTAACTTTAGGGTTCTTCAAAAAGTTTTATGTATTGAAAAATATTCTACATGACTAGTAATAACTACCTAGATGAGAATGTATACTTAAGGACAAGAACAGATGTAAAAACTCAAAAGCACAAAATTAAGATATTTCTAGCAAGTACCACTGAGTTATGCACGTTTGTCAGATGGAAAATAAAGGTTTTTATAAGAATAGGAATACGATTAATCAATTCTATCAAAAGAAAGCGAATCTACAGTCATATACTAACATTTATTTCTTTCTATGAACATTGACACTGTACAGTGTGCATATGGACTATAACTACCGTCAACCATCAGTGGGAAATACTGATTTTAGTTTCCATTTTCTTCTAATCATTCACTATTTCTAAATTAGTTAGTCATTGTGAAGTTACATTATGAATCACCATTGATAACGAACAAATAAATACTTGTATGAATTTTACATTCACCCATATCATGATTTCTATTTTATCAATTTCACAACTACTACATTCTTCAACTCAAATCATATTACTAATTGCATTGGAGTTTTTTTTTTGGAATATCAGTTATCTTTAACACGTAACTAAAAAATATATGTAACTGACAAAGTATCAAGTTCTTTTTGAAAACAAGATAAGAACACATCATTGTAAATTTTATTTTATCTTTTCAAATCATCATAAATAAACTAGCAGTTTACCACAAAATGTATCTGGAAGTTCACCAACAAGATGTGGCTTCCAGCCTTCTGAGAGACGTCTTGGTATCATCAAAGGGTCCTCCACATATTCTTTGGTCAATTGACCATGCTCATGGTCCAGTATTGTGACCTCATTCTCTTTAGCTACTATTTCCACAGTAGGTTGAGCTCCCACTACACTGTAACGACCCTGAAACAATAAATATATAATTAATTAATGATGTCCATACAAAAAAAGATTCTTGACGAAACATATTCTGGCAGCACAATTTAAAGTGGAACCTGATAATTTAACTCAACAGACTCAAAAAGAAAGCTTGGAGCCTCCCGGTCATCCTCTTTCACCAGACACCGATAAGCAAGAATTGGATTGAGCTGGTCAGAGAAAATGCATCGAGAAAGTGGAACCAAGTTTCCATGTTTACTAGCTTCAGTAAACTGAACCGATTCATCAGCTAAAAATACAAACCAGGCGAATAAAGAGACAATAATAATCAGTAAAAATTAGCATTTGTTCAATCCAATATTCTTATATTCTATAAGCCATGGTTTAACAGTCTTTTGTCATTCGATTCAAGAAATTTAACCATCTAAAACTAGATTAAATTAATCAGTGAATCCCTGCAGTTTTGCATTGTCGGAATTATTCTTTTATTTAAAGATAAAATACTTCAAAATGAAGAAAAAGAAGCTGATTAAACTCCTATGTTTCCATCCTTAACTGTTCATTACAAAAGAAGCGAACTACTTATTTCAAACCTGTTAGCCATGAACAAACAGAGAAAAAATTCTTCACATTTGGAGCTTTGTCGTATTGACGTTTAAAATGTCCTAAACAGAAAACTTAAATATCTTCGCAATTTCAATAAACGATAGAGAAATGCAGAGAGTATGCAGTAAGCGATAGCTGAACAAAGACAACGATCTGGAATAATTCAAATCTCGGATTATTCTTTGACAGTCCATTGCCACAATAAATGTCCCTACCATTTCTGCACAACTCAGCGATTAAAGAGTAAAAAAAATAAACAAGGCGTCAGAATTTGAAGCGTACCGAGTGATAAACTCGAGCGAGAGACGCATTTCAGTACACGGACGCATTTTAGTGAGCTTAAGCTTTTGCTCCAAATACCGGTGAAAGGAATAGGAGAGTAGCAACGTTGAGTAGACGGGACTAAGCAGTGAGAGGAACCTATAGTTTTCATCTTCCGGCATCCAAATAAAACTACCAGAAGTTATAATCGCCGGCGGTGAGTTCTCCCTCGTCTTCCGTCTTCGGAGCGGTTATATATAAATATATATACCTCCTGGCTCCTTCCATTCAATTGAACCGTTATTGTTCTTATCAAAACACGGTCCTAGTTTTACTTTCTATTGCACCTAATCTACCAAATTCTCCAATTGCTCCCATAGGAGGATCATAGCCAAAACCTTTTTACACGTCATATTATAATATTATAATTTAAAATAAAATATAATTTAATCTATGGAAATAATTGTCCTGGTATACTTTGGTCGTCTGCATCAAATGTCTCAAATTTTTCTCCGATAATAGTTATTTGAATTTGTCAGAGTTATCTTGACTCTTTCAATTTCATGCACGCATTCAATTTCACCATCCTCTGGTATTCTTTGTATAATATTGTTTGTTTTGTACCGAATCTCACACAGTTCTGTTATTGAGGTTAGCTCAAAACTTGTTGTACTAGGTATGGAATAAAATCTTACTTATAAACCATATACTTTTTACTCTTCAAAATGATGTGGGATTGTGCATCTTTACTTGATATGGGTCGGACCCACACCTAAGTTATTTATAGCCTTCACAAGGCAGATTGTCACAATCTCCCCCCTTGGATCCCCAACGTCCTCATTGGCCATACTTTTGTGGCATCCCACCCTGTGAAGGCCAGGAAAGGCCCAGTTGTGGGTCCGGTCCATATCAGGGGGGCACAATCCCACATCGCTTGGGAGAGTAGAAAATGCATAGTATATAAGCATGGAGCCCCTTCCTACCTAGTACAACGCGTTTTGGGCTAACCCCAAGAACAAACCCGTGCGGGCTTCGGCCCAAAGCGGACAATATTGTACTGGGAGCACCATGGGACGTTACAACTTTTAGTTAAGATTTTGTTCTAATATCATTTGTAACATCCCAAATGCTCCAAATACAATATTGTCCGGTTTTGGCCGAGGCCCGCAAGGTTTTGTTATTGGGATTAGCCAAAAAATGCGTTGTATTAGGAAGGGAGGAAAACCCTACTTATAAACCATGCATTTTTTACTCTTCCAAATGATGTGAGATTGTGCACCTCCACTGATATGAGTCAAACTCACACTTGAGTTTTTCCTTCCTTCACAGAACGGACTGCCACAATTAAAATAACCACTGTAGGCAAAAAATAAAAAGCATTAAACACTTGACAAATTTTTTTTCAAAATATTGATATTTTATAAATGACCCAAAATACAAATGCAGTTTTACACAAAATAATAATTTTGGGTCTCGGTTGTTTCTGACCTTCTAAGTTCAGTGGCTAAGTTGCATTTTATCCCGTAATTTAAATATATCATTCTCCTATTCAAATTTCTTAATTTTTCATACAATTACATATTAAAAATAAAAACTAAAAATATGTAATTACCTATTATGGGTAGAACAACCACATGGTAATAGTTGACTTCAAGAGAGAGAGAGAGATTAGGGTTGGTTTAATCAGGCGTTAAACGTGTGGTTTTGCACAAAAAGAAAGTTCAAAGATGGTAATTGACACTTCACTTGGAATCTATGGCAACCCAACTTTGAACTAGCAATGATTATTTAATTATTTTTTTAAGAGAAATTAACAAAATATCCAATGAACTATAGAGTAAGTAATAAGATAAACACTAAATTATTTTTGCTTACAAATAAAATACTGAACTATGAAAAATAAATACAGCAAATATCGTTTGTCATGTTTTGTGTTAAAAATTTAATTTTTTTTTCCGCAGCGAAAAGTGTATGTTTTGCGGCGTAAACTTATTTTTGTAGCAAAAACATATTTTTTACAAAATATTAATTAAATTTATAATTAATTTTTGAGGAATTCTTCTAATTTGATAATTAATTAGCAAATAATTGTGAAAAGAGTATTTTTCGCAAAATATTAATTAAATGGTTATACTTGTTAATTAGTTTGGTAATTGATTAATTACTTGTTCAATTTGTTAATCAATTACCAAACTAATTAACAAGTATACCCATTTAATTAATATTATGGGGAAAAATACGTTTATGTGGCGTAAAATAAATTTTTGTTGTAGAACATAGTATTTTCAAAATTTAATTTGATAATTAATTTCAAAATTAATTAATTTGGTTCTCAAAATTTAATCATCAATTTAATTAATATATTGCGGAAAATAGGTTTTCTTTGCAAAACATACACTTTTTGGTCAAGAAAAAATTATTTTCAAAAATTAATTTGTTAATTAATTAAATTAGTAATTAATTTAATAATTAATTTTATCTTATAATTATTTATCTAACAATTAATTTGGTTACCAAATTAAACTAGCATCTCAAAAATTAATTACTAATTTAATTAATATTTTACAAAAAATACATTTCTATTACATAAAATAAAATTTTGCTGCAAAAAATACAATTTAAGTGCAGAAAAAGAAAAAATATTTCCCCCAACAAAAACGTGTCTTCTTTTATAGAATTTTCTTTTTAATTTTTATCTAAAAATATAACAACGATGTTTACATCGTTCATTTATTATAATTCAGTATTTTATTTATTAACAAAAATTATTTAATATTAATTCTTGTTAATTTCTCTAGTTCTTAGTTGAAGGAATCTCCCAGTTTGGGAGAGAACGACTGGTAGTTTTATGTAATTGGATAGGGGACCTATAACTTAGGTTTTAAGCCAGAATCTTAGATAAGATTGCATTAGAGCAAGTCAAATTATGAACTTGTTATACATCCAAATGGCAATTCACCTACATGCAATGTATACACAACCAACTTTACGAGCCGATGCATGTACGCTCTCTAAAAAAAGCCGTCTATCGAAGACTCGTCGATAACATGTCTACATTTGGTATGTATAAGGAGTGGTATACTAGAAACTAGTAGTCACCTCTGCTGAGAAGGGGAAGGGGAATGGTAAACACACTAGCAATCCTAAAAGCAAAACTAAAATTCCGAGGCCTACGTACTTTTGATCCGGATCGGAGATTTCCTCGGATAGCGGAGCGATTGGACCTCTCTGTAAGAAGAACACCAAAACCACCCAATAAAACGCCACATCATTCAACAGCGAGGATAGTCCGAGTAGAGCAATCGAAACACCCGTTAATCGAGTTGATGCCTGTGCGATGAAATGGATTATCAGGAATTGGATCGTATAAACTTCACAGCTAGATTATATGATCGACGTGTTTAGAGGACGTACCTTTCTTCCCCATATCGAGAAGGAAATTCTCCCGCCATCGAGCTCTCCTGCAGGGATGCTGTTGATGGCGTTAATGAGGAGTCCAGCCCATGCCCATATGACAAGAGGGTTTAAAGATATGGGAGTGCCTTCCTTCAGCACATCACCTAAAATAAGCTTCGCTGAAGGATCGAAAAACCAACGCATATCATAAGTTTTTCGAAAGATTCGACCATTTCGATACAATTCAACAGAGAAATCATTACCGACGAAACGTTATTTAGATCGATATTTATTCTATTATGAGTAAAAAAAATATGATGAAATGATTACCAATTCCACCAGCGAGAAATGACTCGTGGAAGACGGAGGCATCGACGAGAATGCCAAGTCCGTCGCTAGGCGGTAAGATGAACCCCAAAAGGAAAAGAACAAAGCCTAAAGAAAATCCAGCCAAGGGTCCTGCCGCTGCAACTTTTAGCAGATCTTCACGTTTTGGTACGATGTTTATGATCCTAGTGATGGCACCAAAAGAGCCTATCTGCCACCAAAACAGCTCATTAGAGTTAACCAATAAGCTGTGAGAAATCCTTCTAGTTCTCTCGAGAAACTAACGAATATGTAAATTAGGAAGATGAATCTATAGATGAGCTGCCTTAGGTCGGTCCGTATAATATCACCTGCCAACTAGGCACAAAATATGGAACCCCAAGCTTCACTCCCGTGCTTTTTGCGACAAGTATGTGACTGACTTCATGCACTCCAAGAATCAGTGCTGTCACAAGAGCTCCAGGCAGACCATTCTTCAACAAGTCAAGATTGTCAAAAGTCGACCTGAGATTTGAACATTAAATAATAACATCAAGAAAAAATCGTTTAAAAAAAAAACTATTGTTCAAAATCAATGCACACGCAACAATAGCCATTCGAATTTAATAGAATTCGGGGTGACCCGAATTCTATCTGGGACCAAGCTGGTTCGGCCCACGTTGGAATCTCAAGTAATATATACTTGAATCGCAAAACTCATTGTACTGATTTTGATTAGTGATTTCTCTCATCTGCTCGTAGTTTTTTTTTACCTGTTTTGGGTTTTCTACATAAATCTCAGGGTCCATTATTTTCTGGTTTTCTTTTCAATTCTCGTTCGAATTTCAACCGACATCTTAGTCAAAACTAAGAATCAAGGAAACAATGACCCTTACATTAAGTTGGACTGCAAAGCAGGCACATTTCTCAGAAGCAGAGTGAAGACAGTGACTAATGCAAAAGCTCCAGCAGCAAACCATTCAGGAACAGCTGCAAAAGCAATGCCATTTTCAACCATAATCCCATTCGGGTAAATATCAGACCAAACACGAGTAAATAGCTACCGGTCGTCCCTGGTTGTAAGGTTTTTCGTGGAACTACAACCGCCACCGGTTTATCATCCTCGGGATTGATTAAAAGGAAAAGTTTATACTGATTTCCAAATTGATCCTTCAAATGGGCAGTGAAAACCTTTTTCTAAGTACAAACGAATCAGTTAAAGTATCGTATTTGAAAACCGAACAAACATACCCTCATTCTCTTTTCTATCTTTTCATAACTTTGAGCAGCCGCCCCTCGCAAGTTTCCTTTGAACAACACTCCACCCTACAATAACGATACAAACACCCGACAATATTATGGCGGGAATATCGAAATTTCTATTTTCTACTCAAATTTTAAGGAGATGTTAAGGAACTACAAATGAAACTATGATGATCTCACCTCATAGGGATCCTGGCTTGTCACAAAGAAAGTATCAAAGCCAAAAACTTGGTTCTTAAGCACTTCGATCGTATCTTTTGGAATCCTAACCGATTCATCGAGTTGTTGTGTCTGTTCAATTATAAGAAATAGTGTCGAAAACAAAAAAACTCTTCATTTAATTATCTATTATTGTTGAAGATATACCGCTAAATCATAATTACCTTAAGGCCTGGAAGGGGGGAGCCGCTAGCAACTTCTACATCATTAGTATCCTGTTTCAAGCATAAACTCAATAAAACGAGAATAGGACAGACTTATCTGATGATCTTTTTACCAAACCAAAATTTCCCCGATGTCTAGAAAGTACGAAAAGGGAGTTTTTGAAATAGCAGTTGTGTTTTTGACGGATGGCTGCTGGATTTAGTAATTGCACAAGCTAATTTTGATGGTGGGTTCAACATTCTCAACCAAATTAGGTTTTGTCTGAAATGCAGAGGAGTTGCAGTCTACTGTAACACTCCAAGAAATAATCAAGATCATAGCTTTCTGAAGAAACGGTTTATTCGTTCTTAATCGACAGTACATCATAGAAAAACCCAGGGAGGGTCATATCAGACCAAGTAAAGAATGGCAACAAGTAAAGAATGATTCTGCAGTTTCTTGCATTAAGTTGAGAAAAGCTAGAGATAATGACCTGATGATCGACTTGTTCCTTATTTTGATCTGCAATTTGAGAATTAAGCTGGAAATTCTCTTGCTCAAAGGAATCTGAGGTAGGTTGACTCTCGCCTTTTTCGGTTGCTTCTTTTTCCTAAGAAATTTAAGATCATATACTGTTTAGTAACTTTTGTAATGAAGGTCATCGTGTAAACACCATCATTTGAAGCCCTTAGATAGCTATATTGCAGTAGTTTTACATGAATTTAACCAGAATGAGACACCCTGGAATGTACTGTTTAATCACGACAAAGATATCGACACATTCATGCCATCCCAAAAATTGATAGAAGTTCTCACTTTCCATGGCTTAGATTAAGTTGTAAATTAACCTCACAAAAAAAATTGAATCTTAAGATGCTTCCAGGAAGAAAGGATAGAATTTCCCATCTAGATTTAGTATTCTAAGCCGCTAAAAGTAGCTGGAAGATAGCCAGCGGAGGAAAGGTTTGGCTCATATTGAAAAGATGGATTTTCAATGGCTATTTGAAGAGCCTGTAAATGACTGCGGGCAAAAGACAATAAGAAAAATGTTACACTTACCTCGTCGTTGTCGTTTGGCTCAGTCTGGGTCTCAGTCGCTCTGCAAACAAACTCTCGCTTCGCAAGCGAACTCAACTCACCGCTGATAAAAGAGCCTATTTGAGAGATTTTACGAAAAGTGTGATCCTGCATTACAAAATACGAATTGCGCAGATACCTGCGAGCTCCGTTGAGCTTCAAGCTGCAAGGAGGACACTGTTTTCTTCGGGAGCTCATCATTCGCGAATCTAAGAACGGCTGAAAACGAATGTCACAGCAAGAACTGCATCCCAAAGAGGGGAATGATCGACAACGAAAAGTTGCAGAAATATTCATTTTCATCTCAAAACTAAGCGCCATTGACGAGATTGGAGCTCTTACATGACATCTCTCTCTCTCTCTCTCACTCAAGCAACAGTCTTATCCTGGGAATCCCAGAAGAAAACAACAGCCTTTATATCATGTTATTAAATACTCGCCCAACGATTCCTTTACAAATCTGAACAACCAATAACGCTTCAAAACGTGTTCTTTAGACCAGATGGAAGAAGACGACATGTTGTTCAGCAAAACTTCTACTCTGTTTCAACTTTCAACGATCAATCCGAGCCAGGAAGGAGCTGGTTTGGTTTTACTACGGTTCAACTTGGTTTATAATATAAACATCTAAAATCAAAGCGGAATCATGCGAGCCAGTTAATGATCGAACCGAACCAGAGTTTTGGGTTGTTAGGAGTGGCAAGAGCCAAACCAAACTGGCTCTAACCTGTGTTTTTCTTCGTAGTTTCTCTTCAGTCTTGTCAACTACAATTATTTCCCCACTTCTGTCTACTCCTGGATCCTTCATTCATCTTCCCTCTTCCTGGTTTCCTTGCTTACATAATTTCATCTCCCTTCTCCTCTCCCTCCCCTCTCCCTATTTTCTTCTTCAACGTAAGATTGTATACACCCACTGTTATGAGTCAGATCTTCACTTGGATCATCTTAACCTTCTCAAGGTGGGCTATCACACTCTTTTTCCTTAGGGGTCTATCGTTCTTGTCAGTCATATTTTCGGTTGAACTTTAACTCTGATATCATTTGTAACAACGTTCTCAATCCTCTTACTACAATATTATCTTAGCTCAACTCGTGTTGCACTAAAGAAAGAGAACCCTACAGGGCTGAACCCATACTTGGCTCATAACATGAAGTAAATTCTCATTTTTTCCCAATTGTAGTTGTCCTTGTTGGGATTAGAGTGTTGAGATTAGACGCTCTAATCCGACTTGTATCGAAACGATTGATCAAAGAAAACATAAAATAGAAAACACACAGTTTATAGTGGTTCACTCTTAGTTTGAGAGCTACGTCCACTGGCCGCTAACAGATCTCAATATGATCAAAACAGAGTTACAGAAGTTGTTTCTCGTTTTTGTCTCACCCCTATTGTTTCTCTCTCACACCTCCAAAACCTTAATTACATCTTTATATACCTAAAGAAATAGGGCTATGAAAACATGGTGAATTTACCAAAATATCCTAAACAATAAATTAGACTCCATGACTCAACAATCCTATCTTCAGAAGTGGAAGCAAACAACAAGAGCATCCCTTCTCTATCAAGCTAAGGCAGTATATGATCAAATCAGCTTTACAATTCTATAAAATTAAATCACCTCCACCAATTTCTATGATCTACACTATGTTAAGAATGGCTGCACAGATAGAGTTGCCTAAGAATCTCTAGGCTCGGCATCCCATCTTGTCTTGCGTTTTTTCTGTTTGCTCGAGAGATGAAGCAGCTTGCTAAACTCTTCGTTGTTATGAGCCGGCAATAGGTCGACCAGATCTTCCTCATTGTCACTGGAGATCCAACCGTAGTAAGGTTTACGCCTTTGGGATCGAGGAGTCGATTGAGAGGCAGGGATTCTGCTTTGAGGAGCTTCAACATCTCCTCCACGGTCAGTGGTTTGTGAGGGAGAAGCAGATACCTTGTGAGTCAACAGAGGAATATTTACAGCCTCTATTGCAGAGTAAGACACTTCGTTCAAATGACTTGGACCTTCAATGGGTAAGGCTTCTTCAGACACTTGGTTCAAATGACTTGGACCTTCAATGGGTAAAGCTTCTTCATCCATCTCCTGCCCCACCTGTTGGCAGAAATTGAATCTAAAATGCAAAATAGCAAATCCCCTTAAAAATTTTCTGTTCATCTAATCAGCTTATCAAGGAAAACAATGGATCAACAATGGTGATAGGGTCAATTCGAAAAGAAAGATTACTTGATAGAGCAAAATGAAAACGGCAAAGTCCAGAAAGCATAGAGAATGGAATTTTCCCACAAAGCAATGATGCAGGCGGCAGCTAGCAAACAGGAAGAGAAAAGGCACAGTTCTTTACCTTGGGTACCATATCTCTTTGTTTCTCAAGAATGGTTTCAATGAGGAGAGTGTAAGAAGCTTCTTCCACAAAAATCCAGCCCGCCCCGTCTCCTCCATAAACCTGTCCAGACGGTGTAAGAAAAATAAACAACGAAATAGAAAAACCAGAAGTGTATATTCATCATCGTTTTCTGCAGACCAAAATGGAAAGCCATATAGTAGGTGAAAAACACCCATTGATACCTACGCACGGATTAATTCTAATAGGAACAGAAAATCTAACTCAAGTTAAACAGTAATTGACTTAGTAAGATGCACTCTTTTTCAAGAACTAAGAACAAAAACCCACATCAAGAAGCTCCTTAACCGTATCCTGAACCAGGTTTTGGGAAAATCCATAAGGACGCATGGCGTCTAGTGCAGCATCGATTCGTCTACTACCCTTCTGCAAAGTTGATCCAGAGAGAAAGAAACCAGTGAGAAACTACGAGGTCACCGGAAAAGGTAAGAAAGATACAAATGTTGGACAGAAGAAAGGAAAAGAAGTGGGAAAGACGGTAAAGAAAAGAACATGGGCAGTACCTTTCTCGAAGCCATTCTCCCTGTCTTCCCCCTCTTCCTCGCCGGTCGGAAACCGGAAAGGGAACAACGAGGGAGCTGACAGCTTAATCGTCCTGCCTTGGCTTCAGTGCTCTAGAAGAATACCTAGAGTCTACAAAGTCTACACCCAAAGAGCTATAACTCTTGGACCTATTGGCTCGAAAGAGTTACACCCAATATTACTCTCGGCCCACAAAGAAGACACTGGCTTTACGACCGTCGTATTTGATAGCGGAAGACTGGCTACTGGCTGCAGCTCCAGTTGCTGTTTTTTCTCCCGGATCTCGCCCAAATTTACTTTTTTGTGTTAAAGAATAGATTTAAAGTTTTGTTTTTTAACTAAATCAGGAGTTTCATAAGTGGCCACTAACTCACTGCAATATATTATCCGTTTTAAGTCTAAAGGCCCTCAAGAGTTTGTTCTCGGGTCAAAGAGTCCATACGCTTCGACCCAAAACGTGTTTACAGGCAAGGATAAATATACACTTATAAATTAACCTCACAACCCTCTCATGTTCAATGTGAGATTGTCAAGTGCCCTTACAACCCTCTTAGGGCCAAAACTTAACTGTGACAAATCACCTCTCTTGGGGTCTCGCCTCATTCCTGAGCATCGGTAATTTCCACATTCAGACACAATCTGGTTCTGATAACAATATTACAAGTGGGCACTAACTTATTACAAGATATTGTTCACTTTGCGCCAAAAGACCCTCACGAGTTTGTTCTTGGACCAAGGAGCCCATATGTTTCGTTCCAAAACACGTCTTGAAGATAAAGAGAAGTATTCACTTATAAACCAGCACTACAACCACCCTCCAATGTTTGATCTGGGATTGCCATGTACCCTTAAAACCCCCTCAAGGCCAAGGCTTGATCAGGAGAAACTGAGATGAAAGCGCAACAACACAAATGTGGGCACACTACTCTATATCGTGCATATTCATGGAAAACATTTGAGTGGAAGAGAGGACCTTCAACGCAGAAACAGTCTAATACATACACCGACAGCATCCATGCCTTGATGATATCTGCCCACACTACACGCTTCGTTGCCTCCAAATTCCACGGCATACCCACCCTTTGACACTCTTCAAAAAGTCAAAAATCAACGCCGCTTTTCTCAGCATCGCAGCTGAACAAGTCTTTTAAATTTATCGTTAAGATGTTTAAATCATAATTTGAGCTCCTTAATAATTTTCGTCCGTTGGCGTAGTAGAGACTATCGCGCCAATCGCGCCCGCCGATATTGACACCCAACCAATACTTCCCAAACCAGACGTGCGAGCCGACAAACTGGTGTGGCTCCTCCGAAGCATCCCAACAAAGGCTGGGAAGGCACCGCCCAGATGCCCTCGATGAGCCCACGTGGAAACCGAGTATTGGATCAGAGTAGAGAGAGATCAACAAATTTGAACTTTTAATTCATCGCCTAAAACCATAGATGGGTCAGTACAAGGTTATCCCATTACAAAGCGACAGATGGCAAGAGACGAAGCGAGTAGCGACGACCAAAGGTCAAACTTCAAGCTACGGACGCAGTCCAACGCTTGGTGAATAGATAGGCTTCATCTCCTGCGACTTCTCGTCTTCTTCCTACGCGCTTCAGCTTGTGTTCAAATGGCGGTGCACCTATAAATCCAGACACTGCGTCTCTTCCTCCTCAACTTCAGAGAGCTTATACATTTCGAATGTTCTTATGTTTCAGTCGCTTTGATTTGAGTCTAAGATGGTGAATTTGGATTGGATGAAGAAGACAGTTTCCTCCGATATGCCCTCTAAATCTCCTGAACCTTCCTCTAACACTAACAACGACCGGCTTCACCTCTCTCTTCCCGTTTCACTTAGTTCCGGCGACGTTTCCACGGCCTCTCCTTCCTCCTGCGCCGCTTATGAGAATTACCTCCGCCTTCCGGAACTCAGAAAGCTTTGTTCGTCTACCGAATTTCCCGCCTGGAAGAACGAATCTTTGTTCAGACCCATGTTTCAAGGCCTTGAAATCACGTTTCGTTTTATTTCCACCGGCTTGTCTGATCCTAGACCATATGCTAATCGGCGAGAATGGAAACGCAGGGTAGAATCGCTCACCACAAGTCAGATCCAGCTCATTGCGATGGTCTGCGAAGATGAAGACGAAGACGCAAGAGGAACTGCTCCCATCCTCGATCTTTGCTCATCGAACGGAACGTTGGCGCGCGACGGGAGCCACTCAGAGGTATGGAAACTTTCCGACGAAACTACCGTTGTGAACAGAATAAGCGAAGCGAGCTTGCTTCCTCGATTAGCGACGTGGAAAAAAGCTGAAGGAATCGCGCAGAAGATTCTATATTCCATTGAATGCGAGATGCATAACTGTCCGTACACCTTAGGGTTGGGCGAGCCGAATTTAGCCGGTAAGAAAAATCTCGAGTACGATCAAATTACCAAGCCAGTCGAGCTTCATTCTCTGAGACGAAATCCTTACGATCGTCTCGAGAATTACGAGAATCAGACGGTCTACTCGACGCACCAGATATTAGAGTCGTGGATCTTCGCCGGACAGGAGCTTCTCAAGAGAATTGCTGAGCGAATTGAGAGAAAAAGCTTCAAGAAAGCCGCGATCGATTGCTATTCGCTGGAACGGATTTGGAAGCTTCTGGAAGAGATCGAAGATCTTCACCTTCTAATGGATCCAGACGATTTTCTGAAACTGAAGAATCAATTGTCAATCAAATCGTTGCAGGAATCCGAAGCGTTTTGTTTCAGATCGACGGGATTGGTGGAGATGACGAAAGAGTGCAAATACCTAAAACACAAGGTACCGACCATTTTAGAAGTGGAGGTAGACCCATTGGGTGGCCCGAGAATCCAAGAAGCGGCGATGAGCCTGTACAGAGAGAAGAATCAGATGGACAAGATTCATCTTCTTCAGGCTCTGCAGTCGGTCGAATCGGCCATGAAAAGATTCTTCTTTGCATATCAACAGGTCCTCGTCGTGATAATGGGAAGCTTAGAAGCAAAAGCAAATCGAGTCTGGACGAGTTCTGACTCGCATGACCCACTGAGTCAGATTTTCCTGGAACCAACTTACTTTCCGAGCCTGGATGCTGCGAAAATCTTCCTGGGTAACAGCCACGGCGGGCAGCCGTCGGACGGACGAAGTCAAAGGAAATTTTAGAAGTCTGACGAGATTGACTTTTGGAGTCCATTGTTTGACCTTTGAAATTTCCCATTCTACCCTAAATTTGAGCAAACAATTATTTATTCTTGGAAAAATGACAAATCAACCATCGTGATTTTTGATCAATGACAAGTCAACCACTGTGGTATATTTGCTAACAAGTTAACCATTAACGTATGAGAAATTGACAAATCTAACATCACACTCAAGTTAACCCAGGCAAAACTGCCTGGACACCGTAAACAAGTGTCTGGACGCCGCCTAGGCAAAACTGCCTGGACGCCACAAACAAGCGGCGTCCAGGCTTTTTGTTTGCCTGGACACCGCAAACCAGCGGCGTCCAGGCGTTTTCTTTGCCTGGACGCCGCAAACAAGCGGCGTCCAGGCAAAGAAGCAAGCTTGGACGCGCGGCGTCTCTGGAGCTCTCTATTTTTCATGCATGAAGTTCTCGATCAATTGTGTTTCATTGTTACTTCGAATTCGTTATGTATATGGTTTACAAATGCAATATTTTTATTGGTTTTTTGACCTCTGTACCTTCAAAGTAGCATAACTTTTGCTACGGATGTCGGAATTGGGCGCAGAAGGTATCAAATCGAAGCTCTCTCAGAGCTCTATAAATGTTAGAGGGTAAACCCCATGATCGACTTTTTCAGCCCCAAAATCAATCATTTAAGCCCTCAAATTTGCGATCAAACATTTGCTTTGCCTGGAAAAATGTTTGATCGCAAATTTGAGGGCTTAAACGATTGATTTTGGGGCTGAAAAAGGCAATCATGGGGTTTACCCTCTAACATTTATAGAGCTCTGAGAGAGCTTCAATTTGATACCTTCTGCGCCCAATTCCGACATCCGTAGCAAAAGTTATGCTACTTTGAAGGTACAGAGGTCAAAAAACCAATAAAAACATTGCATTTGTAAATCATATACATAACGAATTCGAAGTAACAATGAAACACAATTGATCGAGAACGCCATGCATGACAAATAGAGAGCTCCAGAGACGCCGCGCGTCCAAGCTTGCTTCTTTGCCTGGACGCCGCTTGTTTGCGGCGTCCAGGCAAAGAAAACGCCTGGACGCCGCTGGTTTGCGGCGTCCAGGCAAACAAAAAGCTTGGACGCCGCTTGTTTGTGGCGTCCAGTAGGGGTGGGCATTTCAGGTTCGGGTCCGGTTCCGGACCGTTCAGAACCGAATAATCGGTTCTCGATTCCGAGAGGTTGAACCCGAACCCAGAACCGATGGGCACGGGACCCGAACCCGGAACCGACCTCGGTTCTGGGTCCGAACCGGGGGTTCTCGGTTCTAATTACAGCTCTTTTTTCACCTCTCCATAGACTCAGATCTGCTGCAAAAATTTTAGATTACAGCTCATTTTTCTTCTTGGTCGTCGTCTTCTCTGAAAACTTCCGACAAGAATCGAACCCAGGTAATAGATTTCTGTTTCTTCTCCGCTCATCCAAATTTTCTCCCTTCTTAAGATTACTTACTGTTTGTTTTCTGAACATGTGGTGCAGGATGTGTTGGTTGTAAACCCGCTGAATCACAGCCTCAAGCTCACCCAACAGGCAAAAATGGAGACTTGCAGTTGCAGAAAACAGGTGGGGGTGGGGAAGTTACAGATCTGGGTTTGTGGGGGAGGGGGGAGAAGTTCTAGATCTGGAATCTGGGTTCAGGAATCCTCTCTCTAAAAAGAAAATCACTCTGGTTTATCTGTAAGTTTTTGAAAAGATTGGGTCCATTTTCATCCACCCTTCTCACATCTTTACCATTTGTTCAATTCTTGGGTATTTGTGTTGGCTTTGATATTTTGGATTTAAGCAGAGGAGAGAGACAGAGGAGGAATGAGAGAGAGTGAGATAGAGGAGATAGATCCTCCCAGAAAGCTAGCTTCGTGATTTTTTTTTTTTTTTTGTTTGTGAGAAAAAAGCTTTAATGTCTGATAGAGCTCCCTGTAATCGGTTCTCGGTTCTCTCGGGTATTGGCTTAAGGAACCGCGAACCAATACCTGGAACCGATGACCAGAACTGAACCCGATTAAAATCCTTTTGTGGAACCGAGAACCAGAACCGAACCCGGAACCGAGATCGGTTCCGGGTCCGGTTTCGGTTCTTATCGGTTCCTACCCACCCCTAGCGTCCAGGCAGTTTTGCCTGGGCGGCGTCCAAGCACTTGTTTGCGGTGTCCAAGCAGTTTTGCCTGGGTTAACTTGAGTGTGATGTTGGATTTGTCAATTTCTCATACGTTAGTGATTAACTTGTTAGCAAATATACCATAGTGGTTGACTTGTCATTGATCGAAAACCACGATGGTTGATTTGTCATTTTCCCTTTATTCTTTATAATGATGACTATTTAAGTTGAAACTTTGCATTATAAAACAAAATATGAACTATTAAATTAGCAATAATCTAAACTTTAAATTAATTTTGCAATCAAATAAAACTACAAATTATAAAAAATGAAGAAATTAAATCACGCTGTCACATTTTTTGTTAAAAATTTAAATTTTTTTCTACAGCAAATAGTTCATCTTTCTGCAGTGTATCCGTACATGAAGTAGTTGTAGTAAAAGACTTACTTTTTGAAGTGAAAGACAAGTATCCACTATAGAAAAATACCACTTTCACATATATTATTTTAATTTAATGAAAAATGTTACATTGAGATTTGTTCGTTGTTCCTATCTTATTTTTTTTTTAATTTCCCAATAAAATATATTGGAGTCAATTGTAATTGCGTGGGTTTAATGAGATAAATTTTGACTGAGTTTTCTTCAGGAAAAGTAAAAGAAATTAAAGAATAAAAATCAGTATTCTATGAGAAGTTGCGAGACTATTTAAATAATTAATTGAGAAATAATTAAGAAAGTGATTAGTGGGAAATGAACTTTCTGTCTGGGCAGATAGAAAAGATTAGGAGCACGACAATTAAGCATGTTTTAGTATGAAATGTTGATGTCATTATTAGATTTAAAATAAATAATTAGATATAATACAGTATTAATCATATATTATAAGCATTATTGCAATAAAACTAAGGAAATTATAAAAAAAAAACATAAACTTTATATCAACGAGAAGTTAAATCTAAAACTAAATTCGATATTAAATAAAATCTTGAATTAAAAAAAATGAATGACGCATACCTCGTACTCACGTTTTCGATATGGGGCATCTTTGGAGAGAATGATAGACACGTGAGCAGTTCACATTAATTAAGAAAGAAGTGGATATCTGCAGTGGAAATGAACGTATCCACAAATAGGAAGACTTCCGCTTTCTGTGTGAATGAGTATATGCTCAAACGTCCGTTATAAGTATAGACGTCTGCTTCTGTATGAATAGGTACATATGAACGTTCGTCCATTAATGTTAATAGTAAGGATGTTCGAAGATGTATGATACGTCTTTTCATTTATCATAATTTAATATTTTAGTTGTTAGCGAATTTATCTCAAAATTGAAGTTTTTTGTTTTTATTTTTATTAATTAACCTAAAATTAAATTGGGTAAATGACAAATCAACTATCGTGGTTTGTGGTCAATGACAAGTCAACCACTATGGTATTTTTTCTAACAATTTAACCACTGACGTATGGAAAAATGACAAAACCAACATCGCGGTAACGTTTTCCTTTAACAAATTGACGAGACACCGTCTCAAGATACCGCGAATACGTGGTGTCTCACAGTGCAAGACACCACTCCGATCGCTACTATCGTCAAGGAGACGACGAAGACGGCAAACTTTGCAGCTTGAGTGTTCTTAGCCTCGAATTCGTTTGAAACTCTCACACTGTCAAAGAGTGAATCGTGAGTAAAAATAGAAGAAGAGTTTGACGATTTAAATGGAAACTTTCATTGGAGGCTTGCTTTTATGCATAAAGTTTTTGACTCAGAAGAAAGCATCTTACAGCAGCGTTGAAGCCATAAAATATCATGGCAACCCATTCTTGGATGGTCAAACTACAAGACCAGCAAAGCAGTAATTAACCAAATGAATTTTTGCAGATTATGGGGAAGAATGGGGATTTACCAAATGGAGATGGCATCGACGGTGACTAGAGGATTAGACAAGCGCCCAGTTATCACCACTAATATCATCAAGTTCCAAAATTGCAAGCTGCCATTAATATCAAAGTTTTATAAATTGTTCGAACCAACCGAGTACACACAAATCACTAGAAACCTTGTTATAAAATTACGGTGTCTTCAGATTTGGACGTCTTTCTTTCCAAACACCACATCGTCTTTATTCTTAGACGCCAATAAACAAAGAACGTAATTTCAATATTAAATTTATTATTTTTTTATACGTAAGTAGTTAATTTGTTAAAAAAATAACATAGTGTTCACAAACCACATAGTTGATTGGTCATTGAATAACTATTTGTCATTGAATAGAAAAGACAAAAACCAGGCAACTATTGTGACGTAAGTAAATCCAAGTGTTTGGCAATTCCTTAAATTGTGTCGGTGTCAGTCTATCTGGTGGATTTCTCCCTTCAATTAGGTTCTTAGCACTGCCTGGTTCTTCTGGTCAACTCATCCTCAACTACGACCTTCCCCATCAAACCGTCCAACGCGCATCGGACAACTCACGTTTACTTTCACTTCTATCTAATCTTGCTTGGCACATCCAATCTGATCTTTTGGACTACTCCTCGGATTGCTTATCACCTTATGATCAATCATCAACGGTCCTAATTACTAGTTTGTTTGCCTACTCGCAGACCAAAGTGTTTCTTGTCTCTCTCCTCTCTATCTCTCTCCCCTCTTTCTTATTTTTTTATCTCTAGTTTTGTTGTTAGATTATTTAATTATAATTTATATAAATATGATCTATGTTAATTAATATTTCATTAATTTAATATTAAAGAGCTTAATATGATAATTGTTAAGCATTAAATACATTAAATTAATTGGGTTTTAATTCCCTCACCTTAACCTTATTAAAATTGTATAACGTATAATTGAAGAGACGTGAATGAATAGACACGATTGAAAGGACATGTATGGAGAGTTGCCTTTGTATGAGTGTCTTCTTCATCACCAAGAGAGAGAGATGAATGGATTAACACACTAACAGAAAAGAACTCTCTCAATTACTCTCTGAAAATATATTACGATACACTTCGTTTCTACATCATCGAAAGAGACGAATTCAAGAAAAGGTTTTAAGGCGATAAACGGAACTCAACATTGTCATCAAAAGCATTTTGCATCATGGACCAAGGTTGATATTTTCGTTTAATGTATGAATGGTTAAATCATCTTGTTTATGGGAATAAAAGTATTGTAACCATGCAAAGTAAATCAAAATATGAGATTAAAGTATAATGATTGAATGGATATGCTTGCATCTATTTCTAATATGCACTAAAACCCAAGACAGCCTGATCAGACTCGAAAAGTTTTATCTTCGCATTTTTCCTAAAATCAAAGCAGCGATCCAAAAAAGAAAAAGTAAAGCTTATATTATGAGATCAATGGTGGTCATTACATAAAGAGAATAAATCTATGCTTACCCACTATTGCTCTCTGTTAGAGCATTGAACCTAGTGTTGGGGATACAAATTGGAGGTGCTGGAAATGAGTGTCAGATAGGGTATGATCCACAAGCAGTTTGCATTTCAGGTTTCTGATAAACCCTAGTTTTTTTTTTGGCAGATTTGGGAGAGATAAAGCAAGTTTCAGAGCAAGAAAGAGTAATGGAGACTCTGCAACTTTTCCCAATAGATGTCGTGGAAGAAGGAGCTTCAAATCATTGCATGCTTAGATCATCTGAACATGAAAATCAGTACTAAGAAACTACATCTTTTACGTACACTTTGGAAACAGAAATGGGCACTCATCCGCCATTAGAGCTATGCTTAAGTTTTACGTAAGAATCTGAAAATCCTAAAGATCCATTATCATGACAACCAGTACGAAAATCCACAGCAGAAGATTAAAATCTACCACGTAGTAAAACAGTTACCTGCTAAAAATAATGCTAAAATTAGTAAATTCTTTTATTTACGTGTTTTGCATTTACTTAGTCAATAAATTATCCTATAGTTATAGATACATTAGGAGGCTTTGGTTCATGGGTTTAGTGGGTTAGTGTGGCTGAAATATTGCCAACTCTATTGCTTCTTTCTTGTATTAATATTTCACTTCTGATTGAATAAAAGTTGCGTCTAACATTTTCTCGTCTTTTGTTTATACCTCTCTTGACTTTACAGTCTAAGAGAAAAGTCTATTTTCTTGGTTACGGAATTAACATCTGGTATCAGAACCAGTATTGAAGTTTGTGAGCAAGTTTTTTCTGCGATGGCAAGCATTTCAAATGGAGTGAAGATCTCACAACTTGCAATTCCAATTTTTCAAGGCAGCAATGATAATGTTTGGAGCACAAAGATGAGAACTCTCTTTATTTTTCAAGCTTTATGGGAGCTAATAGATAATGGCTACAACGAAGAAGGTGTAGCAGCTGAAGTGTTGAAAGACTTGCGAAAGAAGGATGCCAAAGCTCTTTTCTTCATCCAGCAAGCGTTGGATGATATGATTTTTTTTTTCTCGAATTTCAACAGCAACAAAAGCAAACGAAGCATGGGATGCACTACAAAATGGGTATCAAGGCACATCAAAGGTACTTACAGTCAAACTTCCAACACTTTGTAGACAGTTTGAAAGCTTTCGCATGAAAGATGGAGAGTCAATACATGACTGTTCTAACAATCTTATGGCTATCGTTAATCAAATGGGGAAGTATGATGAACAGATATCAGATCAAAAGGTTGCTGAAAAAATATTGTGAAGTGTGACTTGGAACTATGAGTCTGTTGTTACTGCCATTAAAGAATCCAAAGACTTGATTATCTTAACAGTTGATGAATTATTAAGCTCTTTGCAATCTCATGAAGATAGACACAAAAGCTATGAGGATAGCTCTACAGAGAAGGCATTTCAGACAAAATTGAAAATTCCAAACAATAGCGAAGTAGTGCATGAGCGTAACAATAATAACAGCCGTGGAGGTCATTCTTTCCGAGGGAAAAGAGGAGGCAGAGGAAATAGAGGAGGTGGACGCTCAGTGATAGTATTCAACACTCAAATGGCAAAGGTAAAACTCAAAATCGCAAGTACAAGTGTTAATATTGTAACAAACCTGGCCATATAGAAAAGTTTTGTCGTTTGAAAGAAAAAGATTAAAAGCAATCTAATTTTGTTGAATAAAAAGATAACAATACACTTGAAAATTTATTTTTTGCTTGCTATGCTGTTGACGTTTGTAGTCCAGATCTGTGGTATGTAGACAGTGGTAGTAGCAGACATATAACTGCAAAAATAGAAGCTTTTGTTAGTCTGGACGAATCAGCTAAAACAACTGTGAAGATGGCTGATGGAACAATTCGCAAAACAGAAGGAAAAGGAGTTGTAAAGTTGAATTCTTGTGGAGACCGCCATATCAAAGATGTCCTGTATGTTCCAGACTTGGATTGAAATCTATTGAGCATAGGGCAGTTCATAACAGAAGGCTACTCATTGATTTTTGAAGATTTCTCATGTGCTGTATTTTCTGATAAAACAAAGGAGAAGCTGCTATTCAAGGTTCCCATGGCTAGAAATAATATGTTTCCCATTAGTTAAAGTGATGAAAATCAAGCACTTATAGTTTCTGTAGACAATGGATGTTGGTTATGGCATCACATGTATGGCCACTTGAATTTCAAAAACATGAAATTGATGTCTAATCATAATTTGGTGGTTGGGTTACCTGTGATTCAACATCAAAGTGATATATGTGAAAGCTGTACACTAGGGAAACAACACATAGATGCTTTTCCAAAAGGGCAAGCTAGAAGAGTCTCAAAGCCTCTTGAGTTAATTCATGCCGATGTTTGTGGCCCTATGCAAACTCCTTCTTTGAATAATAATACATATTTTCTTGTATTTGTTGATGACTATAGCAAGATGACATGGGTATACTTTCTCAAAGAAAAATCAGATGCTTGTCCACCTTTAAGAAATTCAAATTTCTGTTTGAAAAACAAAGCAAATATCAATTGAAGATTTTGAGGACAGATCGTGGAGGAGAGTTTATATCTTATGCATTTGAAAAATTTTGTGAAGAATGTGGAGTTTGGAGACAATTGGCAGCAAACTACTCGTCCCAACAAAACGGTGTGGCTGAAAGGAAGAACAATAGCCTTGTAGAAATGGCGAAATGTATGCTAAAAGCAAAAGGGCTTCCAAAATATTTATGGGTTGAAGCAGTGCACACAATAGCTTATATTTTAAATCGAAGTCCCACAATGGCATTAGAGCAACAAACTCCATTTGAAGCATGGTATGGATGGAAGCCAAAGGTAACCCACTTTAAAGTTTTTGGATGCATTTCTTATGTTCATACTCCAACTCAAAAACGGAGTGAACTTGATAATAATTGTGTTAAATGCATCTTTGTGGGTTATAGTATTCACACTAAAGGCTATCATTTTTATGACCAGATTGCTAAAAAGCTTATCATTAGTCGTGACGCATTATTTGATGAGAAAAATGCCTGGAATTGGGATGAGAAATAGGGTTGTCCGTATTTGTTTTTTCAGATAGAAGAAGAATTTGCAGATGATGTTAATGAAGATTCAAGCTACTTGAACTCTCCAACAAATCTATCCAGCCCATTGAGTGTCTCTACATCTCCTGAAAATTCTTCTAGTACAGCAAGTTATACATCATCAAGTGGATCTTCTACACCACCAAGAAAATGGGGTTCCTTGACGGAGATTTATTAACAAACAGAAAGATGTCAACTTGTTCAAATTCAAGAACCTCATTGCTTTGAATAAGCTATAATTTCAAATGAATGATTTGCTGCAATGGATACAGAAATGATTATACAAAAGTGTTTGTGGAACAACCAACAGGTTATGAAGTTAAAGGGCAAGAAAAGAAAGTCTATCAACTCAAGAAAGGATTGTACGGGCTCAAGCAAGCTTCGAGGGCTTGGTACGAGAGGATTGATGGATGCTTCACCAAAATTTGTTTTAAAAAAAGTGCAAGTGAGCCAACCTTGTATGTGAAGTCAAATGAAGCTGGTTAGGTACTCATTGTCTGCCTTTATGTAAATGATTTAGTTTATACTAGCAATAACACTTCGTTGCCAAATTCAAAGAGCTTATGATTAAAGAGTTTGATATGAAAAATATGGGATTGATGAGTTATTTTTTGGGGTTAGGTACAACAATGTGCTGCTGGTATTTTTGTTTGTCAACAAAAATATGTGAGAGATCTTCTTGCAAAGTTCAAGTCACAAGAGAGTAATCCTGTGAAGACTCCCATGGCCACAAATCAAATATTCAGCATTGAAGTAGGAGAAGAAAAAGCTGAAGCAACTAACTATCGAAGCTTGATTGGAAGCTTGCTCTATCTTACCAACATGCGACTGACATTTTACAAGCTACAAGTCTTCTGTCAAAGTTTATGCAAAATCCAAGTAAAGTGAACAACAGAGTAGCAAAAAGAGTCATGAGATATTTGAAGGGAACAAGTTCATATGGAATTTGGTACAACAGTGACAATTTAAATTTACGTGGTTTCTCTGATAGTGATTGGGCAGATTCAATTAAAGATCGAAAAAGTACCACATGATACATATTTAGTCTTGGGTCAAGTCCTCTATCATGGAGTTTACAGAAGCAGCCTTCTACAGCTCTATCATCATCGAAAGCTAAATACATGGTTGTAACTTCAGCAACATGTCAAGCAGTATGGTTACAACGAATTCTAAAAGATATGAAGCAACAACAAAAGGCAACAAAAATTTATTGTGACAATCAATCCACCATTGCCATGACTAAAAACCAAGTTTTTTCGTCGTCGTACAAGGCACATTGATATACGACACCACTTTATCAGAGAATTAGTTGCAGATTGAAGCATTCAGATAGCATATTGTAGCACGGAGGAGCAGCATGCAGATATGTTTACAAAACCACTTCCTTTGGTAAAGTTTGAACATTTTAGTAAATTGATTGGTGTTGATAAATTTCTGCATTAAGGGGGAATGTTAAAAATAATGCAGAAATTAGTAAATTCTTTTATTTACGTGTCTTGCATTTACTTAGTCAATAAGTTGTCATATTCTTGTGGGTAGTTATGAGATATATTAGGAGACTCTGGTTCATGGGTTTAGTGGGTTAGTGTGGCTGAAACATTGCCAACTCTATTGCTTCTTTCTTGTATTAATATTTCACTTTTGATTGAATAAAAGTTGCGTCCAACATTTTCCTGTCTTCTATTTATGCCTCTCTTGATTTTGCAGTCGAGGAGAGAAGTCTATTTTCTTGGTTACGGAATTAACACTACCATCTCTCTATTTCACATCCTGTAATTGTTCTATGGTTTAAAATATTGGAAAAAGATTGGACATTCCCCTATGCATGCTTATAAACAGCTTTTTGTTGTCTCTTTGAGTTTTCTCCATTGGATTCTTGTCATTTTTTGAATGCTTGGAAATTGGAATTTTAGCACACTCTCTTGCACAAGACGACAACAATTTATATTATATAATATTCAATTTTCAAAGTGCATGCTTGGAAATTTGCTAAAATAATTAAGTGTTCTTAATATTGCACTTTTGTAACATATGAAAAAAAAAATGATGACGTCCGAGAATTGTGTGTGTCCATGAAAATATTGGTGATCGTAGAAATGTTGGTTTGGTGTCCACAAAAGTATGAGTGTCCACAAATACTTAAAATTGGGTGGACACGTAGTCGCACATAAGTTGTGCCCAAAGAATGTTAAATACATATCCACAATGCAAGCGTAGGTATCTGCAGCGGACGCGTAATTTTTTGTCACGGCTCGTAGGTTTCTGCACACAGAATGTGTGAATATCAAGCATTTAATTCATTCTTAGGAGCGGACATCCAAGTTTTTTATTTTTGTCACGCGGAACAGAATGCTAGTGTAGAATGTTTGATGTGGAGTGGATATTCGCAGTAAATACATAGACTTCTGCAGTGGATGGACGAATTTCAATCGTTCTAAATATGAAAGGGGAACCAAATACACCGAAGTATAGATGTCCAATTATGGGAAGTTGCCTACTAAACCTAAGGCTTAGGTTAGTAAAGTGTTAAAAGGAGACTTTATCACCGAAAAGGGAGTTGAGAATTCAAAGTAAGACACCTCACCAAAATTATGTTTATAAAATGAGAGTTGGATAAGGATCGCTTCAATGTGTAATTTGAGAGTCCATGAAAATACAGTCTTTTCTTTGTTTTCTTTAAAATTGATTCCATGGAAAAGAAAGTTGATTAAGTTGCTACGAACATTAGTAAGAATTTCAAGTATGTAGTAATGCATGTGTGTGACTTTATAGCCCACGTCACAAGATGCTAATATGCTCTGAATATGGTTGCTTTGATTATGGTTTGGTTTAATTTAATATATGATTCTGTTCTCTAGTATGCTGTTGAATGAACGTGCTATGAAATCATATGATGAGATATTTAATATAGAACGATACACGTATGTTAAGCATAAGTAATTATTGGTTGCTTAAAAGTTGTACTGACATGCTCATGCATAATGATTTAAGAAATATATATACATGAAGACATTTTTATGCATACTATTTTCATGTAAGAACATTGAAATAAAAGTACTAAAAATAGGTAATGGGTTGTTGAGTGGCTTCAGTTATAATATGAATTAGCATCATAGATGAATCTTGTGGAGTAGGTAATGTCACAACCTGGAGGCAAGCTTAACAGAAACACCAAGTCAAACGATTTGATCCTCGAAGAGGACCCGACTGCCCATCCCAAAGGCTAGTTGTCAACAAAAGATTTTGTATGATTTCAAGCACAACCCAATTAATTTGGTTCAAGGTCTATATAGCAATCATGAGAATAATATTGCATAAATAAATAAAATTAAAACATTATGCAATAAATACAGACCATCCAGAATACAATTATACAAACCCAATATAAATAACCCTCACCAGAAAAAAATACAAATCAAACACCCCGAAGAAAACTTGAAACAAGGAAACCCTCCAGCCACAAACCTACTAGCTACTCTTGCCTTTAGCTGGAAGGAGGAAGAGGTCATTAGGGTGAGTGACTAACTCAGTAAGAAAATCTATACTATATGTAATGTGTGAGAAAACCAGTTTTTTCTTTCTTTCATAAAACCATAGTTTAATGTTTTTTCTTATCGTGCATGAGTTTCTAGTCATTTTAAAATCTTTTCACCACGAAAATCATGCATCAATACAGAAAAGTAAATCAACACGAGAGTTTACGTGGTTCGGACAAAATTGTCCTACGTCCACGGGTGAGGGCATCTTTTCATTGTAAACTCATCAAGGTTACAAAAGAATCATTACAGAACTATCTCTTTGCATACAACAACTTCAAGGAACACACACTAACATGAGATACATTTCCTGACAAGACGTCAATATCTCACTGTAGCAATTTCTTTTTTTTCTTTCTCTGTTAGCCTCTGCTTTCTACTACCAAGAACAGAGCGATATTCAGACGAAAAGAAGGAATAAGAAGAGCTCTTATTTGCCAGCTAAACTCTTCAATTTTGTAACTATCATTAACGATCACATGACCCAGTAAATATTGTCTAATATTGAGTCACACCTTAACAGGCTCGAAGTGCCACCGATGAGCCTTTAGTAAAACGTATTGTATATATAGACAAATATATTCCAAAACTAGGCTTGTATTGTTTTTCATTCAAAAACGACCTCAGTGAAAGAGGAGGGTCACACAAGAACCACTCCGGCACACAACATAGAAAGTCAGTAGTTCAAAGATTAGCAACGTCTTATGAGTATGAGAGAAAAAGGTGTTTGCAGTCCGAAGACCAGACGACAACACCATCGGTAAAATCAAGTGACAGATAAGATTGCAGGTGACGGATTACTTAGCGACTAGCTACCCATTAGATCCAAATTAAAAAGAGTTGCTGATGAACGTAGCTTCGCGACGACACAACCGTCCATCAAATGAAAATGTATGAGGCGAGTAAAACTCAGCGACTAACAATCTTTAACCCGTGTGACAAAATACCTTGACCATGTTTAATTATTCGAAACCCAAGGAACGCGTCATCATTGCGTTATTACCCATTTCAATTTAGGGATTTGAAACTCAATAACATGTCACCAATGCCTTATTATCCCTTTTGCACGTGTATACAAACAATCTTCATGCAACAGAAGATGCAGGAGGATAGATTTGTAATACTTTAGTACCAAGACCCCCAAAGTATAAAGATGATTCATCTTCCCAAGTATATAGATAGTACAAAACAATTAAATATCATGTACAATAAATTAAATATAAGAAAACATATGTATATATACACAAAAACTGACGTGTTGTCCAATAGTCCCCGTCTGATTTTTATATGTGGCAACCCACAAAATAATAGTTAGAAACTATGATTCAATGCAATGCATAAAGTATAAAAGTCCTTACCTTTTTAACGAACTTTCTTACCAATTGGAGCTACATCCTCGAGAATTGGCTCAAAATGTACAAATTCGTCCTAACGTATAACATGAAAAATAGAAATTTTTCATTAACAAAATAAATAGGAAAGGTAGGAGAGTCCTAAATCGGGATTAGGAACCCAAGCTAGAATCTAAAAAATAATAATAATAATTACAATGTGGCAGGGCGTTCGCAGATGCAGAGCAATGTGCAGTGAACGCGGAACAATGCTTATGTAGAAACGTAATAGTGCTTCCACGGAAACCCTCTTGTGCTTTCCATGAAAACACAACAATGCTCCGATGAATCCAAATTTCTGCATACATGTGCGGAACAAGTGGGTTCTGCTTTCGCTGCAGAACACAAACATTTTTCACTGTATAACATGCTCTATTCCGTTGATGACCACGTTTGTTTCCCTTCAATGAAACTTTCGGGTTTGAACTTCTCAAGCTCGAATCTGAATCCAACAATTAAACTAGACTCTCGATTTGGAAAAATACCTTTAAAATGGATTTGCTCTTTAAATTTCTTCACAAAAATCGTAAATCGGTACTACCAAAACGTGGATCTAAATCCTCTTCACAACCTTGGTTTTTTTTTACTATAAACTCTCGTAAGTGGTTATGTTGAGAATGATGGTGCTCTCTCCTGATAATATCTTAGTCTCACTTTACATTTAATATATTTTATTGAAAAACGTACAATAATTGGTGAGACACATATTGTACATTTACCAAAAAACCTAAATTATTACTGATTTGACCCATTGACTAAAAATTCACATGCTGGCGTTACGCGATAAATCGGTCAACTCCGAACACTTTGATAAAAATTAGCACAAAAATTTTACACGTGGAATTCTATATATAAAAATTTTTTGGTTTTTACATGTAATCATGAATATACACTTGTGGATGAACTTATCTGAAAAACCAGTTGACGATGCATTTCGGCATATACACACTTAACTTGTTATTGCAACCACAATCGAGAGAATTTGAGTCATCAAATGTTTGTTATGTAACGGTAGTGGGCAAGACATTTGGCTGGTAGAACAATGACCTTTAGTAAATGGACATTTGCAAGTTAATGTAATGATATATAAATAAATAATCCTGGTGTTGTGAACCGTGGTTGATAATTTAAGTTGAATATTTTACAATACAAAATTTTCGAACGAATGTTAAACACGGATAGATTTAAGAAAAAAATCAACCGTTATATGAATTAAATAAAATACGAAAAAGAAAATGCAAAAAATATATATTATATATACATAAATTATGAATATAAAATTAGATCTAGACAACTTTTCTAATCAAAATTTTTCTTTGAAAGTCCAAGTCCGCATGATATTTGGGTCTTGACCATCCATTTTCACATTGGGCAACATTTACATGTGCCTTAGAACATACTTTATGGATTTGTCTAGTACTTATTTCTATAGAATGTTGATAAAATTGTGATTTATCCAAAAACAACAAATATAGCTTAAGAACATCACTATACCACTAGATCGTAGCAGATTTTCTTCTCCTGTGTCTGTAGTTTTTTATCGTGTTGAATTTTCTCGTAGATTTTATTTTTTATTGCACGTTTTTTAATTTTCTCAGGACACGAAAATACGAAATTGGAGAAAAGGATTGAAAAATAATTTATTTGGAACTATGAAAATATATTTCTTATATTTAAATATTAAATGAAAGTGTAATATTGTTTTTTGAAATAGTCAATGTCAACGCAAGCGAGGAAATACTTGAAGACTATAAATAGTAATAAAGGGAAATTTAATTATTGAAAGTGATATGCGCCACGTCAGATTTCCAAATCCATGGGACCCACATACTTGGTCAACAACTAGATTCTAAGTTTTACTTTATTTATTTATTGACACGTCAGATGTTAACGTATTGCATGAACTCCAAATCGGACTCGATCGCTGCCATTGTCTCGGCAGCCAAAACCACCTCCAGATCAACGGATCCGCCACCTTCTCTTCCTGGAAAGGCCGAGATCTTACCGTCGAATTTATTTGCCCCGCCACTCCGTATCGCCATTGGCCGCCCCCACCCGAAATCATTCTCGTACATCGGAAATCTGTGAGAGCTACCCATCGTGATTGATGCGCCGTCGAAGTTCCCCAGAGGAAATAACTTTGGATTGTTCTCCCAATCCTCTACGTTCCGTCGAACTGTGTGCTTATCGTGACCCATTATGTTTCTGTTCAGCTGCTCCGCGCACCATTCGAGTTCCTTAGAAAGCACGTCGCCGGCCAAAGCGGAAGTTGGGGTGCTTTGAATTGCGTTTCCGAAATAGAACGGTTCCAGCTTCGGCTCCAGCCTGTGACGGCAGTTCACCGCTATGCGGAACGTTGTCATTTTTGTAGGTGGTAGCTTTCTGGCCCTAGTCACTGACCGCCATAGCAAAGCGCATAGGGACTGAAACGACGAAATCTCGGTTGCTTGTTTCGTCGTTAGCTGGGCGTTCCCGTCGTTGCTGAAGTAGATATCGTTACGTAGCTTCCCCATAATCTCAACGGCAATCGAATCGCCAGTTTCAGCCCATTTTTTACGATTTGTCTTGTCTTTCAGCTCCAGAATCGCTCTCCTGCTGAAGCTAAATATTCGTTCACGCAACGGTACGTTACTGGAGAAATTCACCCACGGGCCACTTTTCGGCAGCCTCAATGGCACCGGAGAAACCAGCACTGAATCGCGGCTAAAGTCCGGCGATCGAGTTATTCTATTCGCACCACTACAGAGCTGGGCGAAGGTGTTGAAGAAGTGCCAGAAGGAAGTCCCGTCGGCGACAGCGTGGTTCACCGTGCACCCAACAGAACCGCCGGGTCAGGCGACCCGATTCTCATAGAGAACCCGGTTACCTAGCCCAAGGCGTAAATTAATTTGAAAGACTTAATGAGAATACAATAGAAAACTTAATGATACAGCGGAAGACTTAACGAACATCTAAGCCCAAAGCCAAATAACATGGGTTGGGTCCACAGAGTGATCAACATGAGAAGATAGTAAAAATATAAACAAGAAAGGTACTGCAGGAACTCCAATAAATCCAATATATAGCAATAACTGAGGGATTGAACAAGGACCATCCATTAGAGAATACTGGAACCATCTCACAACTACTCGTACTAATCCAGTGCACAAAACTTATACCCTAACCTGGAAAAAAAAATGTAGTCGAAGGGGTGAGTGACAAGCTCAGTAGGGAAATCGATACTAAATGCAATACATAAAAACTGTTTTTGTCATAACTTTTGAAAAACATATCATTTTTCTCATTTTACCGTACATGGATTTTTAACTGAAAACTCTTCATCAGTTTATTAAAATTGGCCAATGGCCCTCGATGTGGCTATATCAAAATCTGCTATATACGTAGACAGCTATATCGTAAAATATGCCAACATCGTTTTCAGTATGAAAACGTCATTAGTGAAAAAGAATGGTCACTCAAGGACGCATCCGATACATACCACAAAAGGCGACAAAAACAACACCTCATGAGTTTGAAGAAAAGAGGCAACATATAACAGATAATGATGAGCAATAAATTAAATAACAGAATTTAATAAAGGCGATACTCAGGCGATCGCAAAAGCCAAAAGACCCTGATCAGGTTTAAGGATTCGCAACCTAAGGACACGGCACATACAGCTGTCCTATTACCTATTTGCACTTTAGGGATTAAAACCCAAGGACATTTTAAAAGAAATCCCCTTTAAATAAATTAAAAGATACAAGAAATTTACCTTCACGCTGCAGAAGATGTTCATATCAAGAAGATTCACCCACAAAGTATAGAGAGAATAGAAATAGCAGAATACCATGTACGATAAATTAAACGTGAGAAAACATACGTACATATACGTAAAAACAGACGTGCTATCGAACAGTCCCCGTCAGATTTTTATATGTGGCAACCCACAAAATAATAGTTTGAAAACCGTGATGAAATGCAGTGCATAAAGTATAAAAATCCCTACCTCATAGGCGACCATGATACTCTTACCGAGTAGCCAGCAAACAGGCACTATCGGGAATGAAAATCGTATCTTAACATCTCCAAAACCTATAACAAGGTCGAAAACAAAATCCCAACAATCAACTAAGGGATAACAATTAAGTCTTAAACCAGACTATAATCCAAAATAGTTTCTAAGGATAATCTCTAGTTCAAAACGGAACTAAACTAGGTAGACAACAATTATCTGAAACTAGAAACCAAGCTTAAGGTCATCGAGATAAAACGAAGGTCAACCGGGACCTCGCAATGCCGACCAAATTCAACAATAATTAATTGAGACCTTTTTGTTTCGACGGTCAACCAAGAATCTCTAACGGTCAAAATGATATGATTACAACTATCTAAATCTCAATAATCGTCTAATAATCGATTAGGACAACTCAAGACATAACCGGAATAATTTTCCAAAATTTCTGACCGAAGTAAATAGTGAATTCCGGCATGAACAGTACCGGCGTGAACAGTGTCGGTGAACAGTACACAGTGAACAGTGTCCGGTCCGGCGTGAACAGTACATCGCCGCGGTGAACAGTGTCACCGCCGGTGAACAGTACTGCGCCGCCGACCGGACGATAAAAATTCTCCATTTTCGTCCGATTTTGATTTCTAACGACAAATAACATTACATAAACTTTTATTCTATCAATATAAACCAGAATTGTCTCCCGGATTCGAGTTTCCAACCTCGAATCCGAAACCAAAAATTTCTAAAATTTCAAACCTTAACTTGGATGGAAAAACTTAAGATTTCGAAAAATACCTTCACAAATATTACTCCTTTGGACGACGGGAACACAGATCTATAGTCGGATTTTGAAACGGTCACGGTCAGAATTTCTCCTCTCCTCTCTCCGTCGCCCTCTACCTTTTATCATCATAGAGAAAAAGATGAAGACCTAATGTCTTCTTCTTTTATTTTAATTAAAACAATTTACTTTATTTTTTAATAATATAATATATATAATAAGATATTTAATAAATTAAATTAAAATTTTATGAATGTAGGTAACACTAACAAAAGAATCAATAATAAATAGTAAAATAATATTATTAATCCCTTAGTAGAAATAATTTACCAAAATCATTTATGAAATTTAATTACCACTCAGTAAAAATTTGATTTGATCATTTTGACCATTTGACGAAAAATCACACGTCACCGCTACGCGACAAAACGAGTCAACCTTTCAACGATTGATCAAAAATTGGCGAAAAATTTACACGTGGAATTTTAAAAATCATTTTTAAAATCTGGGATTTTACAACTTGCACCGCCAGTAACGGCTTGAAATGGCCGTCATAGCTTACAGTCCTATCAAAAGCAAAAAACTCATTGACACACTGGGGAACATCAATAGGAGATAGAATATCTCGGATAAAGTGAGTGGGTGAATTTGCGTGGATAAAGTCGACTCCATGATCGTTGCAGGCGATGTATACATAACCATCACAGTCAGTAACCAGTCGGCCGGCTAGAGGCGGAAAAAGGGAGAGTGTTTGAGAGAGACAACGCTTTAAAAGAGCGATAATGGAGTCAATATGAAGATCGTGAGAGCGAGGAAAGAGACACCCCTTTTGAATATAATGACAGGAGAGCATTGGGAGGTCGGAGACGGAAAGCTTGAGGTCTCCGAGCGTGGATTTTTGGTCTGGAGTCACAGTCCATTTAGAGAGAAGTTTTAGAGACGAAGAAGAAGAAGACATGTTCAAGGGTGATCTAATTCAAGCGTCTCTTTCTCTATTCGAGGAGTTCGTGCAGGGCGAGAGAGTTTTTAGTGGCTTTTTATAGGCGTTGAGCCAGTGTTTGGGTTCATGAACTTGCTGTTTTCTGCTGACGTGGCTATTGCTCCAATTTAATGGCTACCAACTTTAACTTGTTTTTCCTTAATCTGTTAATTATACATGATTAGTTTTGCAGTGTTTTTCTAGAAGAATAATAATAGTATCAATAATTTATTTTAATTATTAATAATTAAAAAATAAATATAGTATTATTTTTGTTAGAATTATTTCTATTTTAGTAATTGACGTTTATTCTGTTATTAGTTTTTGAAAAAGCAAATTTGATAACAATGCCTTTAAGAAAATTAAAGGGTAATTAATAAAAAAAAAATCTAAACTATGATATCAGTGACGAGATAAACTTTAAATTAATTTTGCTAATAAATAAAATCTTACACTATAAAAAATAAAAAAAAATTTAACATTATAGTCACGTTTTTCGTTAAAAAACATGTCATGGATATTTACGCTATCCGCACTTTAATTACCGAATGTCCACACCAACCTGTAGATGTACCCGTGAACGTCTGTACTGCCACCTCAGACGGGTGCGGATGACAGCTAATTAAAGTGCAGACGTCTGCAGGTTGACGTGGACGCCACCGATTAGTGCGGTCGTGCGGGCGTTCGTGACACTTTTATTTAATGGAAAATGTGTAATGTCTCCCGATGCTCCCATTACAATATTGTCCATTTTTGGCTGGAGCCCGCACGATTTTGTTCTTGAAATTAGCCCAAAACCCGTTGTGTTACGTAGGGAGAGGAATCATGCTTATAAACCATGTATTTTTTTTTACTCTCACAATCGATATGATATTGTACATCTTCACTGATATGAGTCAAATCCACTCCTGGGTATTTTTTAACCTTCACAGGGCAGACTGTCACAAAACGTGACTGTGAGGTATACCTCGTTCATTTTAACTGTTCTTTACATATATGTCACGTTTTTTTGTGTCAATAACCATTTAATCAAGATTTTCATTTTACGTGGGGAAAATTAGAAGCAAAGTTCTTCTCTTTTTTTTTTTCAATAAAATAATATAATTTTCAAATAAATTTGCCGCCTATTTTTTTAATAAAGAAGGCAAATTCAAATGTTCATTGGGGGCACGGGAGAGGGGACTGTGTCAAAATGAACGTTTAAAACTGCAAATAAACCGACCACTTTTTTGGACACGTTAGCCGCTAAATTTGCAAACACGGTATGCCTTCTAGTTTTAATTACTACGTGACACTTTTATATTTTAATCGTCCAACGTTTAGAAATAATTGGAAATTTAACAAAACAACCACTAAACAATAGGATCAATAACAAGTCAACTAATGAGCAATTTTCTTTAACAAATAAAACACTCAATTATGATAAGTGAACAAAGCAAATATCGTTATCATGTTTTTCGTTAAAAAACGTTTTCTTTCCACAATGGAACATTGTCTTTCCGCTGCTAAAAGTGAATTTTTGGAATAAAATTTATAAAAGATTACTTTATGCAGTGAAAAATACTTTTTTTGCTTTGTTTGCTGAATTTTTTGTCGTTTTTCAGTGTAGCAAACGACGAATTTTCTAGCGAGTTTATTCAGTGGATCGGAAACATGTCTAGCATGAAGTACATTGATTTTTCAACGAATAGTTAACTGAAAATTTTATATTTTGATAACAAAATCGATTTCAAACAGCTTAACGTTTATAAAATTTGTTTTTTAGCGAGTTTTCTTAATGAATTAAAAACACGTTTAACTTGAAGTGCATTTATTTTTTTAACAAACAGCTAACTGAAAATCTTCGTTTTTGATACCAAAATCGATTTCGAACAGGTTAACTGAAAATCGTCAATTTTGAAAAGTCCTATCGTTTTTAACGTTTATTTCAATAAGTCAATAACGATGTTTTCGTCGTTCATTTTCTATAGTTGACTGTTCTATTTGTTAACAAAAATTATTTAGTGGTTAGCTTATCATTGATCACTTAATTCAGTGATTGATTTGTTAATTTTTCAATAATTTACGTGCTTGATAAAGTTGAGTGAGGATAATAAAAAAAGTTGATCGCAAAAATCCAAGAATAATGGTCGGTAGATTGATGCTAGAGAATCATTCTCCTAAGTCCTAATATATGGGCGTGACAGAATAAATAAATATTATTAGTTATAATATGATTGTCACTATCAATATTATTTGTTGGAATAAAACAACTTATCACTTCTCCGCAGGTACATGTATATCTTCTAATACAACCTCCTGCGAAGACTTGTTCTTAAGACATGCTACCACGCCCATGACGCCATTGTTTGGTTAGCATTGGTCTGCTACAAACATTAAATTAAGTTAGACAAATGCTTATTAAATTTGTTCAGTAATTGACAAAATATGAAACTGGGTTTTTTGAAGCAGTTGTTTATAATTCTGGGTCGATTACATCTTAGCAAATAATGGAGGAGAGAGAGAGAGAAAAGGGGAGAGAGAGAGAGAGGTCAATCCATTTGAATAAACACCAAAAATGGTGGGCTGAACTTGGTCTTTTGCCGTCGTCTTTATCGTCAACAACTCGAGCTCTTGGGTCGCTGCTCGAATCAAAAATGAAGAACTGTTTGCTTCAATTATCAACTTCGTGGTAGGTTTTGTCTGTCAATGAATGTCAACAATTGACTAAACTTGTTTACAAATCTAATTACTAAAATTAACCAATACACTATCGTTTGTGAATTGTTCGCACATCCCGTTTTTCGTTCGTATACGCACGTAATTTTCCAACAATCTAGACTCGAGAATTCGAGAATAAACATGGCAGTCCGTCTTGTGAAAGCAATGATGACACAAGTAAAGATTCGACCTGTACCAGTAAAAATGCACAATTCTACATCGTTTAAGAGAGTGGAAAACACATGGTTTATAAATAGAGTTCTCCTCCCTAACTAGCACAACGCATTTTGAGTCAATTCTAAAAACAAAATCGTCCAGATTTTGACTCAAAATAGACAATATTTTGAAGAGAAAGCATCAATTAGTGCTCTACATGCATAAACCACTATGACAAAGATCATGAATCTAGCACATAAGTAGAAACAAGAAAGCTTCAATTCAATCACACAGTTGACAAGGCTAATATCACTTTTAATATATTTTATCATCTGGGAATGATTTAACAAAGGAGATGAACCTAACATGGCCATAAAAACAAGAAAAGACAAAACATTTAGTGTTTGATAGGTGATAGGAAGAAGATAGATGGGAATAAAGCAGAGTAGACGGCCATTCCAATACAAAATAGCTTTACTTTTTAAGAACAACAACAGGGGAGAAGTACAATGGACCGTGTCATTTCGACGTTCGAACAAATTCATGAACATAGATGTTGTGTGCGGCACAAACACTACACGAAAAATACAAGATTTGTTCACATTCTTCCGTCCCAAAACATAAACATGTCTCTCTAGAGAGAGAGAGTGTTCTGTAGAGAGAGGTTACCTTCCCAGGGGAAATACATGAACTGGTACTCATTTCTGAAACGATTGCAGTCTGAAAACTTCATCTTCCGCCTGGAAGCTTTAGGAAAAGAAGAAGAGGAAAACATTAGAATCAAACAAGATTTTCAAGATCAAAGCACCCCATTGCACATGATTACTCCAACAATGGAGCTAAATGGGCTCAAGTAGGAAAGGCTAGACAACAGTTTTTGCTCATAACCCAACTACATTCAGAGTACAGCCATTGGGTTTTAACCACGAATGTATTCTCAAAGCTAACCACCACAGATGTATTCTCAAAGCTAACATCTAGTAACATCTAGAGCATGGTAAGCTTGGCTATTTAGCTGAAAATGAAACTCCATACTCACAAGTTACTATGAACCAATCAAGGTTAAGCCAAGTATCCAAATATCTCATTATGCAATGATCACTCATAAAACCATATGAGTAGCTTTGCCGATCAACAACCTGCATGTAGTTAATTGTGTATTTCGCTATTTGAAGATTTGGGCAAGTCTTGGAAACAATGAACACAGCAAAAGCATTCAGATTATCATATCGGGGTTATAAAGCCTAAAAATGCACGTTCAAATGAGGACTTGAACATAGCCACTAAATGTATTGCATTCAAGAAACTTAGTCATTTATATGGGAATTCATAAGCATCAAGGTTCTCATCAGAAATATGTCATTCTCTATACTTTCAAATGATGATTTGCACACAGCAACAGGAGGTAATGCATTCACTAAACTTTTATTGACTTATAAAGAGGTTCATCAACATCAAGGTTTCTCATCTGATGAAGATGCATCTTTCTCTCTTCATCAAGCAGCAATTCAAAGCACAGATCTTTATAAAACTAGGAGCCAATTCACCATAAAACATACACATTACTGCCGTGATATTACATAGTACATCAGCCAATCCAGCTATAGAGCAATTACGTTAGTAGTTAGCACGATAATCACTATAATCATCGCGAGCAACCAAGTCATTCTCAACCTTCTCTGCTATCCTATCTTCTTCGTACTTCAATCCCTCCTCCAATGCAAGCCCACCCAAGGCTCCCGCGACTGCCCCAACAGCTAGTCCAGCACCCATGCCCATTTTCCCACTTCTCGGCGGCTTTGGTTCGTATGTTGCATAATCAACTGGTGCCGAAGGCCCACCATAATTCACAGGCCGATCAAAGAAGGGTCTCTGCGGAGGAGGAGGGGCACTGGTATAGTAACTAGAATAGTACCCGGGATAGGCTTCGGGGTACGACGGATAAGAGTATGACGACACTGGAGAGGCTGACAAAGTTTGCGGTGGAGGCGGAGGGACCGAGTGGGGAGCAATGTATGACGGATTATATCCTCTATAGTCACGTGTAGAGGATGGGGAAGGGGGTGGAGGGGCACTAGAGAAATAATAACTCGGCGGAGGGGAAATATAGTAGTCCGGAGGTAAAGGGCGCTCTCGAACGGCGAGTTTCACCCGAATCTTACCATGAGGCCGTCCCGATGGGCGTTTTAGTTCAAAAGTTCTGATTCGGGTCGAATCATCCGGATTACCCAGCTCGATGAGAGGAAAACGAAGGGTGCCCACTAAAGGTTTGGGGGTCTCGGACGGTTTGGAGTGGAAGATCTCGAGGGTAAGGAAAGATTCGTGGAGAGGTAGATTGAGAGGGAGAGTAAACCTCTCGTTCCATACAGGGCTCGTAGAACCGGAATCATCGGACTTGGTGGCGAGGCGGCGTTCGGGATCGACCCAGAAGATTGCGTAGGGCTTAAGATCGCCGTTTTTCCAATTGACGTTCTTAAGATGCTTGGCAGAGACGAGGGTCAGATCAAGGTCCAGAGGCTTCGATGGTGGAGGACGAGACGACGCCATCGGCGGAACTTGGCAACTTGCACAGGAAGGGAAAAGTAGGTGGGTAGATAATCACGAAGCATTTGTGCAGAAAGTTGTTGGACAGATGAAAAGTTGAAATGGCGAAAATGTCCTCCCACATTATATTAATATTATACTTGCAAAAAAAGCCATACAATTCTACTTATTTACCAAATATATCCCCGAGTTTTAATGGGCCGCCTTACCCTGAAAGTTAAGCCTCGTCCCTTCTACCCATTTGAGAACCAAGTAAACTAACTGAAATCTATCTAAAGTAGTGTCGTCTAATTAATAAAGCTACTACATGTCGTTTTCAATGTCGTTCATCACTCCATTTACGTGAATATACTCAAAGCTCAAAATCGAATATTCCTACTATACCATTTTTTTTTTACTATTTCTCACCCTCTCCTTCTTGTCTATTTGTAGCTAAATTATGGTAGTATAATATAAGGTTAGCCAAAACATTTATAATATGATACTAAACCTGCTCTAAATTTGTACGTCACCCGAATGTTCTTATTACAATATTGTCTGCTTTGGACTGAGACTTGCACGGTTTTGTTTTTTAGGGTTAGTCCAAAACGCATTGTATTAAGTAGAGATAAAAACTTTACTCATAAACTATGCATTTTATACTATTTCAAGCGATTTGAGATTGTGCATCCCCACTAATATGATCCGGACACACACCTGAATCTTTCTTGGCCTTCACAGGACCGGCTATTACAATCTCCCTCCCTTGGGGACCCAACGTCCTCGTCAGACACACTTTTTGACAATTTATAACGTCTCTCAGTGCTTCTAGTATAATATTGTCCGTGTTGAATCGAGACTTTCACGATTTTATTCTCGGAGTTAACAAAAAACGTGTTGTATCAGATAGGGAGTTAAACCTTACTTATAAACCATATATTTTATATTCTTTCAAGCAACATGAAATTGTCCACCCCCAATGATATGAGTTAGAACCACACTTAGCCTTTACAGGGCAAAATGCTACAAAATTAGTATGTGCCCAAATCAATTATAGTTTATACCATATGATATGCACATGTAGCTAACCTTTTTATTATTTACTCACACTCATCGTGCATAGTAGAATTATTTATTCAATTCTTAAAATAATTTGAAATAATGTATTATGAGTGTCTTTTATTATTTGTATATTCTATATTTAAATTATTGTGATGTGAGCAATGTTAAAAGTAATTAATACAATTAAATTAAAATAAAATAAAGTGAGATTGTTGAATTTTTATAATAGGTCGGCTATGATTAATTACAAAGCAAAAAAGCTTGGTGGGGCCCATAATCGACATATTGGGACCTAGTGGTGGCTAACGGGCGGGCTGGCTAGGCAGCCCTCTCGCTCAGCCCGTTACTGTAGCAGTCCGAGCTCGGCTAGGACCGCCACAGTAACCGAGCGGCCTCAGCCTGGTAGACGAGCCGAGCTGAGCCCGAGCACCCGGGCTCGCGAGCTCCCCGAGCCCAGGCTCGCGAGCCTGCCTGGCGGGCTGGCTAGCGAGCCTGGCGGGCTGGCCCGACGAGCCAGCCCGCCAGACCTCTACCCGAGCCCGAGCTCGCGACGACGGGGAGTCGGGGACAGGGGACTGAGTCCCGCTCGCGACGACGGGGACAAAGCTCGTATGAAGGCGAAGCTCTCTGAGCAGGACTGGGCTCGCGACGACGACGACAACTGAGTTCGATTCCCAGCCCTGTCTCGCGACGATAGCGACTGAGGCTACAAAGCTAAGACGAACGATGGAACGACTGCGAAGTGTGAACTGGCTCAGTCTCGAACGACAGAACGACTGCGACGGAAACTCTCTGATCACAATTCACAACAATTGCATACTATTGTTGCGTAATTGGTGTGCGGTATCATTTTATTTATTAATTGTTTCGCAGTAGTCAATTTTTTTAATTATGGATCCTCGTGATTTTTTAATTGACACTTTTAATGACACTAACGATGATATTGAGGAAATTAGGGAAGATAATCTCACAATTGCAATTGATCAATTATCGGCACATGCATCTACATCGTCACCTAGAAAAAAAAAGAAGTAAAACGTCGAATATATGGAATAATTTTGAAATGAAAGATATTAAAATTGGTGGAAAAATAGAAAGTAGAGCACAATGTAAATATTGTATTAAACATTATGCATACGTATCCGGTAGTTCTACTAGCACACTTGATAGGCATTATGCAAAATATCACTCTAACGCGCAAGTGAGAGACTCTACACAAACACTCATAAATGCTAGTGGCAGTGGCAATTTTATGTATTCACATAATAAAATGAGAGAAGGAGTAGCAAAATATATATCACAATCTGAGGCACCTTTATCTATGTTTGATAGCGAGTTATTTGAAAATTTTATGAAAGAGTATATTAATCCTAGTTTTAGACGAGTCCCTAGAAGTACGACGCGAAGTGATATTATTAAAATGTATAATCATATGAAAAATGAATTAATTGAGTTTTTTTCAAATGCTCCGTCTATGTCTATTTGTATTACTTCTAATTTATGGAGTGCACCTAATGCTTTAGGATATATTGTCGTAACTTCTCATTTTATTGATGACTCTTGGCAATTAAATAAAAGAATATTAGGATTTCGTAGTTGTGAATATCCACATAGTGGCGTTATCATTTATAGATATATTGTTGGAATTTTGTAAGAATATGCTATTAGAGATAGAATTTTTAGTATTACGCTAGATAATGCTGCTGCTAACGATGTTGCAAATTTTGAATTTAAAAGGTTATTTCAATTAGATACGGCTCATAATACTCTTTTTCATATGAGATGTGTTTATCATATTTTAAATTTAGTTGTTCGAGATGGCATGTCACATATTTCGCTACATATTGAATCTATTCGATCTGCAATTTCTTTTATTACTTCATCTAATACGCGACAACAAGAATATAAAGAATATTGTAAAGTTGCTCAACTTAAACCAAGAAAATTAAAAACCGATGTAGATACAAGGTGGAATTCGACTTATTTAATGTTAGAAAATGCTAAGTCATATTGGTTAGTTATTTGCGCTTATATTAGTGAAAAAACAAAATGTATTACTCTTGATCATAATAGTTGCGATATTGCTAATTTATTTCTTGATTTTTTAAAACCATTTTATGAAGCTACAAATAAATGTTCGGGAATTTATTATCCCACTACTCATCTTGTTCTCCCACTTTTTATAAAATTAACGGGTACTTTTCAAATATTTAAACAAAGAAACGAATTTTGTGCATTAATTGAAAAAATGGAAAAAAATTTAAAAAATATTGGCTTAACATACCTCATATTTTTTGTTTTGCATGCATAATGCATCCTAGATTTAAATTAGATGGAGTGCGTATAATGCTTGATAGAATTTCTTCTAATTTAGGTATTTCTTCTTCAATTAATGGTGCTCAATTAAGAAATGAAATTGATAATTTATTTTCTTCTTATGAAATTAAATATTCTAATAATCGTTCAATTCCTTCATATGATATGCATGCTAGTTCTAGTAGTAGTGCTTGTGGTGGAGATCCACAAGATTTTATGTATGATATATTTAAGCAAAGCAATGTTCATTCTTATAATTCACAAAGAAATGAACTCGATATTTATCTTAACACCTACCATAACATTTCTTGCCCTGATGATTTTGATATTTTGGCTTGGTGGAGAGTCAACTCTATTTCATTTCTTATTCTTTGTAGAATGACACGTGATCTACTAACACCTCCGGTCTCTACAGTAGCATCGGAGTCTGCTTTTAGTGCAGGTGGACGTGTGTACGATGATAAACGAGGAAGATTTACACCAGAAATCGTTGAGGCACTCATTTGCATGAAGGATTGGAACGACGCTGTGACGAGAGATCAACAACGAGAAGATGACATAGTTGAAGAATTCAAAAATTTGGATGTCGAAGACTAAATTTTTATTTAAATTTGAAATTGTAATTTTCATTTTCATATATTTTCTTTATCTTGTAAGTTGTGCTTTGAAATTGTAATTTTCATTTTCATTTTGAAATTGTAATAAAAATATTTATTCAATTCAATAAAAATATTTATTCAATTAAATTATTAATTATAGTATTTTTACATTATAATAATAAATATTTATTATAATTTTAAATTGTATAATATTGAAAATAGTTTATAATATATTTATATAAGATATTATTATTTATGTATATTTGGCTCGTTAGGCTCGGCTCGTTAGGCTCGCTCGACTCGTTAAAGCTCGACTCGTTAGGCTCGGCTCGCTCGTTAGGCTCGGCTCGTTAGGCTCGGCAGGCTCTTTAAACTTGGCAAGCTCGATGAGCCAGACTTTTTCAGGCTCGGCCGGCTCGGCTCGGCTCGGCTCGGCTCGGTAGCCACTTCTATTGGGACCCACTTGCGAGGATGCTACGGGGGAACTTTCTTTCCTCGCTCGCGGACCTCAAATCAAAGTATAAAATGTGAGTAATGAATTGGCTTGATGTCCGCCAGCGCCTGCTGGAACGAGTAATATATAACGACGAATTGCCCCTCATTTTCGCTTATCCTCCGCTCGTCATTCTGTACCAACAATTTTTGCCTGTGGATTGAAGATATTTCTTATTCTCAAAAATTGGCTACGATTCTGTTTCAAGCTTTTGGATTCGCTTCTTTTTGTGGTGGTTTAGAGAAGATAGGTTTTGGATCGACGTTTTATGTTCTTGCCGTTCGTTGAAGGAAATTTTTGGATTTCGCCATGTCCAACTACCGAGATTCAATGGGGAACGATAAGATTGAAGGTGCCGATGAAGCAGGTCAGTCAAACGGGGAGGGCATTGAGGACTCTAATCAGATTGAATCTGTTTCTTCCAGTGGCGTTGAGACTTCCAGTTTTGGATCTCGGATGAGGAGTGAGGCTGGCCTCGCGGAGCGTCTCACGGATATCCTTGTGAATGGAGATGGCGGCGATTTATTGCTTCAGCAGAACGATCGAGAAAATAAAGTTTTGCAGTGGCTTCAGGCGCTCGATATGCAGGTGATGGGGGCTTGTCGGTCCGACGAGAGGTTGAAGCCGTTGTTGAAGAGTAGTTCCTCGAGTAGCATGGCTGAAGATCGTTTGCTTGCTCAATTAAGTCAGGTTCGTTTGTTAGATGGAAAATATATTGTTGTTCAATTATATATCTATTTGTTGTAATCTGATTTATTTTGCATTGAATATTTACTCATTGTGCATAGAGCTCCTGTTCGGATTCTATGAGTGGTTATGGTGAACGGAGATGATTGCATGAATTCTGGCATCAATCGTCGGTCCAAATGAAATAAATTAATTTCGATTGATGAATTTTTCATTTATCGTCCTTTTATTTTCTTTCCTCCTCTTGAATTATTTTCGTGATGTTAGGACTATGAATTTCGATTGATAATTCTCTAGATCTTATTCCTATTATTGACTTTCAGTTTTTTACCAAGGTCCACTGATTAATTTTTATGTCTAACGTCAGCATTTCGAACCTGCTGAAGTTGGTATGCTAGCTAGGTGCTTCTGTTTACCACTTGTTTCTATTCGAGTTGGAAAGATTGAGGAGCAAGGGACCCGTCTTTTCCCCACTGCCATAAGGTAATTTTGGTTGATTTCCCTATGCCGAATTGCTTGCATTGCCTTGTGAATTGATGTTTTCTTTCTTTTAGTATTGTTGTTGTTTGAGGAACAAGGATGCATGTTCCTTTTTCCTGAATTTATATGTGAATCTTTATTTTTCTATCAGATTTATTTCTTTGTAATAATAACTTACACGCTACATGCCGGGGAAGGTTCACTTGGAATTAGATATTTTTTAACATTTAGTTTATATTTCTTTATATAATTTTTTTCCCTTATATGTTGTGGAGAGCTTGGTGGACAACTCTACTTAATAGAGATAGTATCATCATTTTATTATCAACCTACTCTAAACTATTTATCCCTATCTAACTCATCAGTATTGTTTATTGTGTATTTACTCAATAGAATTGCAGTTACTTAGATCTTGATATGTTCTGGTAGTTTGTTGGCTCAGCGAATACCTCTAGAAGAGAGTTTATGCTGTCTTTGTTATCCTCCTAGTTACTGATTTTTCTATATTTTTTTTTCGTTAAGGTGGTTGATAATATCTCCTTTTGTACTGCTGGTTGAGTTTTAATTGCGTGCATCTAACAGTCACTGTTGAAGCTGTGACATGTATTGATTTATTTTTTGCTGATATACAGCTCATCATGTTAGCTGTGTGATTTGAAACCCAGGTTGGAGTTTCTAATGGCAAGATAAACAGTGGTCCCCAGTTGAAGATTGTAATATGTGTTGTGTGGAAATCCTCCATACTTGTCTCATTTGATGTTTATAGCTAACTTAGTTTTTCTTAGCATTTGCTAGGAAAGATTTTTCCTTTGTTAATTGGAGATGGATCACCTAGGAAGTTTTGATGAGAATCTTAATTGTATAGTTGTTAAATAATTACGGATTTAGGACTATATATTTAACCTATTGATGGTGATGTTGCTCATTCTTCCAAATAAATATGTCTTTTGGTTTGTAGGTAAAGTGGGCGTTTACTATTATGATCTCTGAATTATGGGGAAGTAAAGGTAGTTTCACGCCCCTATATTATATTAGCTTGCCGTTGCTTTCTGGATGTTTCAGACCAACATTACAATTGAGTGTGGAATGGCGTCACTAGTGGTGCTTGATTTCTATGCTTTTTATGTATGAAGAACTCTTTTTGACACTTGGATTCTGCTTTTTATAACTAACTTTGTGTGTGTGTCTTTATTTATGAAACAAAATTCTTTACTTGATTCTCCACTTTCTTCAGCATGTTTATGAACACACACGAAAGTTATTTGATGGGGAATATGCTTATGAATACACAATGATATTGATAGGGAATAGGTTTACTGAAAGTTCTGTTACGTATTATCAATTATTTTTTATGTTTTGTGTTCTTAAACTCAAGGATATATTTTACAAGAAAATTCTCAACCACGGGCTATTATTATTCTTTAATGTCCTATCAAATTAGACCCTGTATTGAAAGGGAAAGAAATGATCTTTGATTTAGTACCATAATATGCAAATAGAGAGTTGAAACCAGCTTCATAGTAAAATTGTACTTTCTTGTGTCTTGTATAATAAGTGAGCCACACTGTCGGAATTTCTGGTCATCTGACTTTTATTATGGGTTGAAGAAAGCATATTCAGTGTTACACTTTGAGGGGCAATCAAAATTTTTCTTGTAATAGACAGTTTACAGAGTTCCTTTACACATTATAGTGGCTACACATTTCCTACTATAGTATTCCTACTGTAATTTGAAGGAGATTTGATATGCTAATTTATGGTCAAACTTGTGTTAGTATGTGTATGCTTCTAGATATTAATGTGCATTACACCTCGAAATGCTTGATAATAATGTCCTCTTTCCTTTGATGTGGCAGGGGAAATTTGAATCTTATTGTTTTGCCCACATCTGACTTTTGCATCTCATTTATTGGGGATGATGGCCATGTGGAGAGACTGTTTTCTTTAGGTAGCAGATCACAGTGCATTGCTGTGGGAATTGACGAGATCCCAGCAGACTGTTCGGGCCGCTCATTTGCTATTAAAGTCTCTCCAGATCGAGCTTTCTATTTTTGGTGCTCTGAGAAGTCGAAGCTGTTGGGCATTGAATTGCTAGCAAAGGTATTGTCAATTTTGTTGATGATAAGGCTGATTCGTTCATTGTTGGACACAGCAATATCTTGCAAACATTGTTACTTTTGGCATTTAGCTTTCACTATTTCTAATTTGGGAAAAAGATTTGTTAAATGAATGTTCATGTTATTTTGATATTCTCTAAGTTCTTAGCCAGGGCCATTTTATTCTTGATTCAGTTTGAGATTGCAATGTCCCGTTGAATTTCAATTACATGATGCGGGAGTTGGTGATTAATATCTTCATTTTTTTTCCTCTTCATCATAGATGAAGGATTTAATAAATAGAAGACCTTCCATTGCTGAACTGACTGGAATAAGTGAGTCAAGGCTCAGCTGCTTCGCTACTCATCTTCGGGCCAATCTCATTGGATCAACTTTTGACTGCAACGAAGCAAATTATTCTGCCAAGCATCTTCACTTGGCTACATCAACTGGACCATCAGATGCAGACCAGGATGAACAGATTTCGTCCATATCAACAAACTCCATACGATCGCGCCACATTGGCGGCCCAGCTAGCCTGAAAGCAAATTCATTCCATCCGGGCAGCCTCAGCCCCAGATCTAGTTCCTTTAAAGAAGGCTCCCCAAGGGCGTTGTCTTCTCTGAGAGACTCTATCAGGGAAAAAATGAAGCGTCGAGGAGACAACCATACTGGAGGCAACCAAGCTGTTCCTTTGCCAGCAATTGCTGGTACTTCATCTTCCCCCAATGAGTTGGAAGATGACAAGGTTCAAGAACTCAGTTCCGGTTTGCCTTTTCTGGAATCTCTCAAAAACTTTTATGTGGCACCAACTGCAAATCCAGCATCTCAGCCTCCTTCAATGGTATCTTCGTTCCTCTCTCCTCACTATTGCTGGTGCCCTTCTGGTGCTTCAAACCTCCACCACTCTGCAGAATCTGCGCAGCTTCCTTTCTCCTTGGATGACTCCGCTCCCCTTCCGCCACTTTCCTCGTTATTATCCTCGACACTCCCTCCCAATTTCTTGCCATCAACAGCACCTCTCAGTCTCCCTGATGCCTCCTCGATAAGTTTCCCGACCTTTTTCCCTGACCCTTTGGCTAGGCTGCAAATGCAGACATCCCAGCAGATTCCAACGTTCACTCCTTTAATGTGTGATCCAATCGTGCACATACCCGTTATTGACATTTGCTCCTCAGGTCAAGGTTACCTTGTGAGTGCGGGTCCTTCCATGTCAATCAACATTCCCCCGCGCCACCCAAAATTTGTGAACCCAATGATTCCAGAGCCTGATTCTATATTGGAAAAGGATGCGAGAGAGACACTACGACTGCTCATAAGCAGCTCTAGCCAGACAAACTCTCCATTGATGGATGTATTACCTGCTGTATTAACCAACGCAGACAAGAACCAACGCATTCTCGTCACTGGCAGCCGTGGCATCTACAGTGGAGCCAGAGACATAGATGTTATAACAAATAGCGTTGCAGCCATGGGATTGGTTTCATTTTCTGGGATATCATTGGTTGATAGCAGGCGGACCAGCTGCGACGAATTGGATGAAGCGGAGCCGGAAAGGTCTGGTGATTCTGATTCTGAAAACTCACTCACAGACAACGAGAAGTGAAAAGATGGAAAAAGAAGACATATAATTTGTTAACTTCGTGCACTATTTTGATTCTACTTAAAACTGTAGATACATGTCCTTGGGCGGTGGCGGTCTTCCCCTTGTATGCTTACCTCAATGGACTTGCAGAGCTCATCATTGCAATGTAAATGAATTTTGGCTGTTTCTATATGATATATTTCTTCCCCAATACTGTTCTCAACATCTAACTACTGCTAATGGTTTCGTCATTTTACTGAAATTTTGTCTCCGAAGCGTGAAAAAAAAACACTAACAGCCATTTTTTTCCTGAGAAACTCCTTGGTACGAGTTATGAATGCAAGGAGCTTGCATTAAAAATGTTTTCCAAATTCTTATAAGAAATGACTTCTTTCGTCTTTTTGCTTGGGGTTATTAACAAAACAATCAATGAACAATGTAGTCAAGTGACGATGCATACATTGAACAATTTTTGTTAACAAATAAAATACTAAACTATGAAAAATAAATGAAGCAAACGTCGTTGTCACGTTTTCCGTTATAAATGCGGAAAATACTCTTGCCACAATGCGATAATTGTCTTCCGCTATGAAAAACATCATTTCCGCTGCAGAAAATTTCCTTTCCGCATTGGAAACATGTCTTCTGTTGAGGAAAGCAAGTCCACACTCCACAACATAGAACTTCTTTTCTGCAGCAGAAGATATGCTTCTGCTGTAGAAATGCGCAACAGTTACTTGTCTTTCGCTGCAGAAAGCATGTCTTTGCAATAAAATTTATTTTCTGCAACAGAAATCAAGTTTTTGGAATATAACTTACTTTTCGCAGCAGAAAGCTCGTTTCCGCTGCGAAAGGCACGTTAAATTTCTGACTGAAAATGTGACATCGATGTTTGTGTCGTTCATTCTCTATAGTTCAACGTTTTATTTGTTAGTAAAAATTATTTAGTGTTTATCTCGTCACTAATCCCATTTTGTTAGTGGTTGTTTTGTTAATTTCCTTTTATTCCATTTATTTTTACAGTCGTAAAGATTGAAACTTTAATTCGCACTAAACAGGATATGATTTAAGCATTTTCAGGGTCGTCTTTCCTTCATGAAATCCACCTTTCTGGGCATGGTTGTTGGCTGCAGGAAAATTGCAGGATTTTCCCGGAAAATCTGTCCCAGAAAATGAGGACAGAACAGACCATGCATGCATGGCAAAGAAGTTCTCACATTATATATAACAAATATGAAACAAACTACACTCAAATCACAAATATTACACTACGGCTCTCATCTTAACAAACAAACTGTAATATCTGAAACCCAGAATCCTAATATTTTCACACTTCAGTCTTTGGGGGAGACTCACTCCTCTTCTCCCAACAGAATTCCCTTCTTCTTTTCATCTTCATCACCTCTGGCTCTCCTCGCCAATGGCTTCTTTCTAAAACCATCCAAACGACGAGCATTCACCGACTCCAACGTCTGACAGCTTGGATTTGGGACCCCACCAGCTTCTATGTTAAACACGTCTTCTTCTAATTCCTTGTACTTCTTCATCACATCCCAAACTGTCCTCCCTGGAATCAAAGCTGCAACTTTCTGCCATCTGTCTGGAGATTTTTCATTGTAGACTGCCAGAGCGTTTTCGAACTTCTGGTTCTCTTCCTTTGTCCATTCCCTATTCTGACTCTCCTTCTCGAACAAAATGGGATATAAAGAGCCCATTCTTTCGCTTTGCAGTGTTGTATCCAAGAAAATATTTTTATCTGTAAAAATGGAAGAACTCCTGGATTTTATAGTGCTGACAGAGGAGATAAACACAGAGAATTGAGAACCCTTTTAGATTGGATTTAAGAATCTCCTTTTTCTTGATGGCATATGTTTGAGGATATTCCAAAAAAAGCACAACTTTGAAGAAACAGGAAGGATCTCGTTGAAACCAGGAAATCTCAAAGACATAACTTTTCAGAGCGAAGCAGATAATTCTTGAGATGTATTCATTTTAAAGAACACATATCAAAGTCTGGCCAGTACATTTGGTATTTTAGATTTCATCCAAATTAAAAATTGAAAGAAGCAACTTGCAGGAAAGTTGAAGAGAATCTTCAGGGAAAGGGAAGAAGAATTTTGGTATAGAAAGGAAGGGTCTCAGTTTTTATGAGTGGGAATAAAAAAATATGCATCACCATGGAAATCGAACGATAACCGAAAAAAGAAAACAAGATGTGAGACAATGGATTTACGTGAAAAAATCCATTTCGAGAAAAAACCAACGGGTAGATGAATAAATCTACTATGAAGATCGAAATACAAGATGTGAGACAATAGATTTACGTGAAAAAATCCATTTCGAGAAAAAACCAACGGGCAGATGAATAAATCTACTATGAAGATCGAAATACAACCGCGAGTTTTGCGACTATAACTTACATGAATTTATAGAGAAAACAAAATCCTAAATGAAATCTACAGTGCGGGCCGGCCTAACCCAATAGAATTCAGGTCCCACCGAACTGTAACGCATCTTAACTAAGATCTTCTTCACTTATCTCTCTTATTAAGTGACTTGTGAATATGAATGAGCAACGGGTCACTGAGTCGAGGACCGTCTCAGGACCATTTTAGGACCAGTTTGGGACCATAGAATCCTTCTTCTTCTTCTTCTTCCTTGCCCTCTCTCTCTTTCTCTCTCTATTTATCCATCTCTCTGCCAACTGCGGACCCAAATGAAATTCATACACAAATTTGAAGTCTAGAGGGAGTGGCAGTGGCGCTTAGCTATCAAGGATTTATCAGCATTTGTTCTGATCCCACATATCCAAAAGAGAATAGCTAGTGGTTTGGTTGAAGCTCCTATCATTTTTCTTGGCTGTAAACTCCCAAGTTCTTGAAGTTTCAGCCAACTTGTTCTTCTGACATCTCTACAATAAATGTTGATAGCCTCATCTAACTCTTAAAATGGAAATTCAATGCATGAACTGAGCATTTTTTAACAGAAATTTGCAGCTTTTTTTCTTCTTGAAAGTTGGATTTATAGATCTTTGTAAACAGATGTATAGTTCTCGAGTTTCCGATACAAATTTGGCCCAAAAAGCTAAGAAAATGGATGTTCAAACACATGATTTAGTTTACTTCCATGCAGATGCTTCCAATGTCCCAAGAAAGAAGCTGCTTATTCCATGGCTTCGTCAAAGACACTGAGAAATGTCCGATTTATGAACCATTTCTCCGGCTTTCGAGAAAGTTCATCCATTTCAGAATCGACGTATGATCGTCGATTTGCTTAAAGAGATTCTAGCATTTTGGGAGGTTGATTGAAGGGGCTTGCAGAGACTCATTCAGTCCTCTGTCCTTTTCTACCATAAATGCCATCTTTAATCCCAATGTTGTGTGCACTTCCAAATGACAATGCAAAAACCAGATACCTAGAAAGACCATCACTACTTTGACCTAAATTCTACTAATGTTCTTGGTAAAACCAGATTCAAAGATCTGATTTTTAACCTGGATAAATCTGCTTGGAATCTTCATTTGGATAATAATTCTCCAACCCTTGGCCAACCTCAAAGAAATTGAATCCATGGAGATGAATTCATGTTTCCCAGTATAGTTGGATTCCTCTCTGAAAATTTCCTTGAATCCATGAGACTTTGGCTGGATAATGTTTTGAATTAAGGCTTTGAAGAGGATACTTGCTAAGATTGGGGGGATTAAAGTAGCCATTGCTGTGGAATAGTTGATTGGATTTGGAGAAGCTGTTATTCTCTCCTCTCCAATCCTCTGATTTGCAATGAAAAGAACAACTGGTAGATTATCGCCAGCAATTTTAAAGAACAGATCTTCATTTATGATCCTCCATAAGTACCTTTTTCCACTTTTTCGGCCTTCAATTTGAACCCTCATGCATTACTTATTATAACGTCAACAGTTCTCTTATTACAATATTGTCCGCTTTTAGCTGAATCCCGCACGGTTTTGTTCTTGGGATTAGCTAAAAACGTGTTGTTCTAAGTAAGGAGGAGAACCGTAATTATAAATTATGCATTTTCCACTCTCCCAAGAATGTGAGGTTGTGCACCGCCATTGGTATGTGTCGAGCACACACTTGGACCGTCCTTTCTTTTAGAAGGTGGGCTACCACAATCTCCCCCCCCACCCCTACACACACTTCCAGATAGACTTTGTCTCTAACACCATTTATAATATTTTTAGTCTTCCTAATACAATATTATCCGCCATTGATAGTGTGTGGGGCCATTGATGGTGTGAGCACCGGGGTGCCAAACCAGTTTGAGTAGCCTGATTCACAACATTCTCAACGTCTAATTTCCACATTTCTAGAGAGAGAGAGAGAGTAAAGTTAGAAACTCATAAGCATCAGCAGACGAATAAATGCATAATACAGTTCCACTATCAGACTGATCAAGATTAAAAGGGTAGGATTATGAGAGTAGATGATTCTTGCCCTTCGCAATTATCGACTATTACTTCTAGTGATCATTGAAATTCGAAGATCGACAACATCAATATCTCAAGATCATTCTCTTTTCAAATGATCGGGAGCATGTTATTTGGATAACTTTCATCTTGTTTACAAAATCGATCGAAAGGTCGGGGAAACAAATAAAAAAGAAGTATCGAAAATTGAAAGTGAAGAATGATGAACAGTCTCCATTAATGATTAATTAAATCAATACAAGAAATGTTCAAAACAGAGCAATTCTGTGTTCTACAGAGAAAGAATCAACACATCTCCTCCCTAACTCAACGCTAAAAAAGATTCATCAATCACTTATTTCCATTTTCTACCCTCAACTACTCCTGGGTTTTGCTAATACAAATGAAATCTATATTCAAAAAATAGAATGTAGGAAGAAGAATCTAAGAACTCGATTTTCTAGACGACGGGTCGAACTCGAGAGAAAACAAAACTGTGGTACCTCCATTTCTTCTATTTACTTCTTTTCTTGGCTCCACTATAGAGAATTACTCCGATCACTGTCAGCATGTAGCCGAACATTCCGGTGACAGAAACCGGATTTCTGAAAATTAAAATTGAAACTACAACGGCAACCGCCCCTTTCGCATTTCCCAGTACCTGAACGAACCAAAAACAATCATGAGAATTCCTTTTCTTCTTTAAAAAGCAGATTTACGCATACTCTGAAAGATTATTTCATCTTACAATCTACGGAGCTTCTGAATATCGAGTCTGCGAACGATATATCCACGAGGGACTATACTTAAAGAGTAATGTTAGGTTGCATTTTAATTTTATACTCTAATTCTTACCTCATGACGTCATGTTCATTAATTGGTATAATTAATATATTTTCTTTACGTCAGGAGATAATTTTCAAGTATAAAATTAGAGAGTAAACTTATCATTACCCATATTTAAAATTTCATCATGCAATAATGCTATATTAAGAGAAAATTAACAAATCCAATCTTCTCCTCTAATGATGACTTGACCGCTTTTTGAATTTGTTCGGAGCATAAAAACTAGTTTTTGGCTCTTAGATTATAGTTTCTACAACGGGTCGAATGATTTATGCTTTTATTTAAGATATAAGAATAGAAATTTAGTGAAAAGGAAACTTTTTGGACAAAAATGAACTCGTACAATCAAATGCGAACTAGCACATAAAGGTCTTAATGGGTTTTGGATCAATCATTCACTGTCTAGTTCAGCGATTTCTACAATATCATCAAATAAATGGACAGAAAGGTATACCTGGAGAGTTAGAGCACTTGTGTGTTTGGTGACCAAAAAATTGGTCAGATTCACAAAATAAGCCAATGCTGAGTTGAACAGAAGATACCAAACAATCTTCATGTCGTCTCTCGCAAGTGCAACCGTAATACCAATGACATTTTCTTCCATAATAAGTGTTGCAGGGAGAAGCAAGACGACAGCTATTGGAGCCATGTACAGAAGAAGATTCATCGAATTCAGCTTCTCCCTGATAAAATGTCAAACCCATCAGCATTTAACAAAAGGATTAAGGAGAGTTGAGATGAAGACTTCAAATCCTTAGTTTGTAATTTAAGGTTCTTCATACCCTTCGGATGAAAGAAGAATCCCTTGAAGAACTGATTTAAGCGCCCTTGCAGCTGTCGCCGCCACGCAAATTATAAACCCGAATAGATGAAAACTTGGTTCACCCTATTTTACATAACAAAAAGAAAAGAAGAGAAAGTTAGAGATAAATGGATTGGACTTCTATACCTCCCCATTTCCCAGCAAACAAAAACAAGGTTTCTCACATCTTATAAATCAATGCTGGAATTAGCGGCCTTAAATTCAAGTTATCTAGACAAAAGTTCATCTAATGACGTCAAATAGTGGGATTGAACTCAGCTGAGTCAATGTCTATGTTTGAATCCAGTCCCAAACAGTATGCTTACAGCTAAAAATAAACAGGGCATTACTCCCATCTTGTAGCCCTCAAGTTCAATGCATTTCCATCACAAATTAAAGCAAATCTTTCATCACAAAATCCTTCTTAATATTGCTGAATTGAAGAAACAATCTTCTACAACTTTAAAGAATCCCATTTTGCCACTTTAAGTCCTTACAAATTGCCCAAGTTTAACAAATCAAAATTACAGTCGTTTAATGTTAGAAGTCTCTTACCCCGCTAGCAATGACGACGCCAGTGACAACAGGAATGAGAGTAACATAAGTAAGCCAAGCTTCCCTTTTGAAGGTCATCAAGTAAGCAAAAACTGCCGTGAAAAATGGCGTCGTCGCCCCAATAGCCTGGTTAAACGATACCGGCAAATACCGCAGTGAAATGTTGCCAAAGACGACGGAGATGCAGAACACAAAGCTCAGAGCCGAGATCTTCAAGAATTGAACTCGGGACCGAATCATCTGCATAGGCACCATTTTCAACCAAGCGATAGCGACGTAGCTGAGCAGAGAGCAAGCGGTCATGTGGCACATAGTGAGGAAGATTGGATACTTGAAGCCATAGTTGCTGAGCAAGTACTTGTTGAGCAAAAGGACCCCAATGTTTGACGAGTACCAGGCAGTGACAAGCCCGATTGTGAAGAAGCGGCTCGTACTCTTCATTTCTGCAGGCAGTTCTCGATTCAATGGCGAGATTTACACAGAAATGGACGAAAGGGTGCGGAGCGATGAGGTAAACTAGGAAAACCACATGGATCTGGAAATTGCTAAAGCCGAAGGATACGAAACGAGAAATCAAACAGAAAAGTGGATTTCCACTCCATGGATCTGAGAACCCAGATTCATGGTGGGAAAAAAAGACGAAAAGATATCGAATTTCAGCTGCCCAAAAGCAGAGAAAACAAAAGCGGAAACGTTGAAGACAGAGAACGAATGAATAATAAAAACTGAAACAACCGAAAATGGATAGGCTTTAAATCGAAAACAGGTGGAATTTAGAGGATGATCGACGAAGAATGCGCCTCGGGTGATCCAAGGAGAGAGAGAGAGAGAGAGAGAGAGCTTTAAAGCACAGGGAGAAGACGTAGGCGCATGTAGAGGAGATTTACTGATTATTTTTCTCGATGACAGTGAAATGTCAATGCAGTTGATGTAGGCTTCAAGAAAAGTGCACATAAGACTTCAAGTAAATAGTGGATTACGCTTGTTAATATTTATAAAATAATTAAGGCTAATTATCAATTTCACTCTTTAAATTTAAGAATTCTTCTGACACCCTAAAATTTAATTTTTAAATCTGACTTATTAAAGTTTAAGGTGTTATTATTCAATACTCTTACCATTGTCAATTTGTTAAAATAAAAATGTGAAATGCACATGGATTTAGAGATAGGCTTCGTCTGAAACCAATATCAAAATTTAGACATTGTCAATACATATGAAAATTCTGAAATTGAGTCTTAAGCTGAATAGTTCCTAGCAAATAATGTTTTTAAGACAAAAAGATTTTGAAACTAAGGAAAACAATGAAAAAATTTGAAGACTAAAAAATGATTTTGTTCTCTAACTTCACGTGTATCATATATCTATTTTTTAACGATTTGATAATAGTGAGGATATTGAACGATAATATCTCAAGCTTTGAAATGTCAAATTTGAAAATTTAAAATTTAAAATGTCAGATATAAAAGGTCAAATTGATAATTACACAATAATTAAATATAAGTTAATAAAGATTATTTAAGTGCCGCCCTTTATGTAATTTTCGAAAGAAAGCGTTTAGGATAGCAAGGAATTGAAATACAAAGTCAAGTGCCACCATCCTACCTTATGAGAAATTAGAAAAGAGTCGTGTGACACTCGTTGATTTACAAATGTTCGAGTCCATCCATCATGTTTCAATAGCACAAATTACTCACGACTTTAAAACGTATTTTGTGTCGAACGAACCAGCATAGCAAAATAAAATGAGCATCATGAGATAAAATAAAATGAGCATCATGAGAAAGTCGGCAAAAATAAACTATATGCTAAAATGAGCTTTTATTCACTAACAGCAGAATGAAATAATTTGGTTATGGAATCATAAAAGAGCAATCTGACCTGTAGTGACTCTTTTCTCCTTAAAAAGAGCAATCTGACCTATTTTCACTGCAACAACAGTGAATATGCTATGCTATGGTGACAATAAATCACTTTCACTACTACTCAATCCTAATTGCATGTTCAAGAAGGATGGTCATTGACAACTTGTCTCCGAAAATCATGATTTCACTAATCAGGTGCATGTGGAAGTGCTCTAAAATATTGAGACTTAATCAATCAATTGACATATTTAAAATTTATAAAATTATTGAGTGATTACCTTTTAAGCAAGTGGACTTCTACTCAACGCACTCTCCTGTCTTTATTTTATGTTGCTGTGGCATGTATATTGTCACGTTAAGATATTCTAATCTGTACCATGTTTCGTATGGAAACAACTATCATTTATTCACTTTTATTTTCTAATTTGATGACCAGAAGATAGACATCCTTACAATGGGCATTGGAGACATAGAGAACACAATCCATAGAATATATTCCATTCCTAATACTATTTCTATCATCGCATAAAGAAAAACAGGCGGCTGGTAGAAGAAAATCATGATTTAAATCAATTAATACCAATTATGAAAGTGTATCATCAAGAAGATAAGACACATGAACAGGTAATAAAGATATTACCCCCAAGAAAACTCATCTGGCATCCACCAATTTCGAGGAACTCTACATGGATCAAAGGAGACCATTTAGCAAGCATGGATAAACCACATTACAAATAATTAGTTGGTGATTAATTAAGCAAGTTATTTCTAAGTACATCGAGATTTTATTAGCAAGTTTATTTTGTGAACATCTTGGTATAAATTTATACCAAGCAACCATAATTAGACGATGATGGCTCATTAGAAAGTTCAAAAAAGAAAAAGGATAAAACTAATAGTTCAGCTAATTCTATAAAAAGACATTTCCTACAGGATTAAGATGCTCTAATTGTCTTGGCTGCATTCGATTTTAAACTAAACCACGCATTTGATATTCAACAGCAAAAATTAATTTCCATTGGGTATTTTTTCAAATATACGTCTAAACACAATCTCAATCATTAGAAGAGTAAATATAAATGATCTAACAACAATAATAGATGTAATAACCATTGCCATGTGATCATTTCTCGGCTGACCATTCTTGTATATTCGTTTTAATTATCTGATTACTCACCAAAAATAATATTTGAAGTGCATAGATACCATTGTACACTCTCTTCTATATCCTTGTACACAAATTTCAACTTTTTTATATGGTATACTGAGTTTAATAACCTCCAAAGAAAACTAAATTAACAGCAATAGGCTAATAAAAAAGAGATAAGCATAAACAAAGGAGAGATATTCACCTTATATGTTGCTAGGATACATGAATACTCTAACCCTATCACCCTGGAAATTTCAAGAAAAAGAATTCTGCTGAATTTTCATAATAGCAAATTTGAGGTAGATGGACAAGAATAATATTTTATCTACCACATTCGTACCATGGATTTGGGTGGTAGATTTGTTTTGAATTTAGCGCGAACAATGCCACTGTTACCATGAGGCCTAGCGACCTTACCCCAAATGCAGCGATAGTGGGAGCCATTTTTCTTGACCTTGGCCTTGTAGATATACGCCATGCGCTTCCCACAATACCATGCAACCTCCTCCTTGGTGTTTACTCCCTCAATCTGAATCAGAGACGTGCTTGGATACTGATTCGATTTCGACCTATAAATTAAAGCAATCGACTATTTTAGCTTCCAAACAAGAAAATGACTCCATCACCTTTCACTTTTGTTTACCCGCATTTTCTCACTAATCAAACGAGATAAATAAAGAAGTAATTCAACCAAATGGAATACTAAAATCCCTCGACTAAAAATGAATCCCCTTCCCGCTACTTCAAAGTTTTCCAGGAGCAGGAATTTTTGAAAGAACTATTAGATAGGAAAGTGACGAAAAATTAACTTAAATTACCTCTTGTAACCGAGGATCGTCCCCCGGACGTAGAGTCTGAATGCAGAAAAGAAATACGAGAAGTGTGAGAATATGGAAAAATTCACAACCAAAATTCAAAATAAATTAAAAAAACAAGGTTTCAGCTCTGGAATCAAAACCTGATTCTCTCTCCTTGGCGTCCTTTAACCATTTTTTATCGCTCAGAAGATCGTACTTGCTTCAGCTCCACAGAGCAAAACCAGAGAGAGCGAGAGAGAGAGAGAGAGGCGGGAACTGCTAAAGCCCTAATATAACCATTTTGGTATTTATAGAAAAGGCTTCGAATGTTGGACATGGGCTGACATTCTTAAAATAAAAGGCCCTAATATTGTATAATTTTCTAATTGATCCTTATACAATGATGATTCACAGATTAACCCCTACAAAGTAAATAATAAAACATGCGCTCCAGAACTTTCTCCCTTCCTCTCTCGCGGCAAAACCAATACTCTTCTCCTTCGCCCTCCCCAGTTGGTTGCTCTACCGACTCACTCGTTTCACAGATCTAAGAGGCATTACGAAGGCACTGGTTTTTCCTCCTAAGTCTTATTTTATTGTTCGCTTTTGGTTTTAAATTCTGGATCTGTATTTTTTTTTGGCTCTGTAATGTGGGAATCTCATTCGCGCTTTCGTTTATTCATACGTTTCTCAGTCAACCTATTTCAAGTGATCTAAAATTTTTGGTAATTTAATCAATATGGATGTTCTTGATTTCCTTGATTGAGATACTGTATGTGTGGGTGTGATTTTCATTGCTTGATGGTGCAAATTGGACGACGAAGTGCTTCTCGATAAAATTGTTCATTTCTCCGTATGGACTTTCATATTTGCATCTGCACCTTAAGAACACTAGGAAACGGGATAAACAATTTTGGGAAAAGCAAGACATCATCTTCATAAGCAATCTTTGTAGTTTTCAATCAGAAAATCTTCCTCCTGAGCGTGGTGTTTGCTGGACATTGTTTTTTTCTTCTTGCTATTCAATGATTGTGTCTGCTAAAATTGGATGGTTCTCTTCATTGAGTTATTTCGAGTCTTTGCCTTGGGGATAGGGTGAATGAATCGCAGGCTCTGGTGGTTTTATGCATTTTCTTTCTAATACAGGTAGATGGGGTTGTGGACTCTGTTAGAGGGCTTTCTGCTCCTTGCTAATGCACTAGCAATTCTGAACGAAGATCGCTTTCTTACACGTAGGGGATTGAGCTTTTCAGAATTCTCAGGAGGCAGAACAAAGTCATTTAAGGGTCAAATCATTGGTCTCATTTATGCAACCCAGTACTTGAGAGTTCCTCTTATACTGCTCAATGCGATCTGCATCTTTGTTAAGATGGTGTCAGGCTGATTACAACCCAGGTTAGTCAGATATACAGACATAAGTTGATCTTTGAATTTTCTGGCTACTTTGATTTTCTGATTTTATATCCTATGGATGAATGTGCTATGTTTTTTCAATGAACCTCCATTAACATGAAGAAAATCAAGTGGGGTTGCTTGCTGTTAATTAGAAGATACATACAGATCATGTGTTTAATTTATTTTTTCTGGCATTGCTGAGTTGTTGCTCTAGTATTCCTTGTATTGGAGTGGTTTGTGTGGTGATGGGTAGTTTCTTGTTCATGATAGTAAAAACCTTAAACACCACGAAAGAAAAAGGCCTCCAGATTTTGCAGCTAGATTAACGATAAATTCGATAACCTACCGATGAAAACAGAAGAATTCGATAACCTCCCAGAGAAAAAAGGCCTCCGGATTTTGCTGCTAGATTACCGATAAATTTGATAACCTGAATCTGGGAATTCGAACCATGATGTCCTGATTCAGAACCGTAGTTGATTGAGAATTACTTCTTGACGTGTCAAGCATTGATTGATGCAATTAGTTACTTTTTTGAACTCTTTATAATTTATTATATTAATTTCACCTATCAATATTTGTCTTGTTAGAAAAAATGGTATATTTTGTGATTCTTTGTGCATTATCAAAGTAGTTTGGTTGATTGCAGCTTCTGTGATTGAGTCCACTTAGGGAATAACAACAAAGTATTTAATTTTTACAATCTATTATTACTTTTGACGATGTAATTTGACTATCTATACTGCAATTAGACCTCACCACATAAGTTAAAATCACTATGCAATCATGGCTGCAAAAGAGTTATATTCTTCAAGATTCGCAGCAAAAAAGAGAAATTAGAGTAAAGTGTAACTTGGCGGCTTTGAATTTGGAGGAATGTCCGCCATGAAAGGAAAACCCCATCTCGGGTTGAGGTTGAATATAACGGTCGTGGCATCTCGTCTTGGGAATGCAAGTACAACCCAAAGAAATCAACTGTAAAGTTCCTGTCTAAAAATGTGGAGATGAATGGCAGATAAATAGAGTTCTCCTTACAACCTAATATAATGTATTTTGGCGTAAAACTTGAGAAGAGATTTCCGCTCAAACATACAATATGGTCTAGGGTTTACTTTTGGAAGATGGTATGTGTGTCCTTAGGCAAAGATTGCATGCATAGGGGAAACATTTCAACTACAAATGAAGAAATTTTTGCAGGCTACTCTCCATAATCTTGGGGACCCATTCCCCATCTCTCTCCTAAACCCATTTTCCAGCTTCTTCATTTCATCATCATTGCAATAATTTACTACATAAATTATTATACAAGAGAATATGCCAAAGAAGGGGGCATGATTAGCACAAATGTTCAGGCTCTTTGATTTTTTTAAGGGAAAATGACAAATCAACCATCGTAGTTTCTGATCAATGACAAGTCAACCACTGTGGTATATTTGCTAACAAGTTAACCACTAACGTATGAGAAATTGACAAATCCAACATCACACTCAAGTTAACACAGGCAAAGAAAAAGCCTGGACGCCGCTGCGTGGACGCCGCAAACCAGCGGCGTCCAGGCTTTTTCTTTGCCTGTGTTAACTTGAGTGTGATATTGGATTTGTTAATTTCTCATACGTTAGTGGTTAACTTGTTAGTAAATATACCACAGTGGTTGACTTGTCATTGATCGGAAACCACGATGGTTGATTTGTCATTTTCCTTTTTTTTAAAGTAAAATTGCAACAGGGAAAGAGTCATTTTCATAATTGCAGAAGATTCTCTGACTGAAAAAGGAGGTTTGTGCAATGTATTGAACTACATATGCAAATGGAGGATAGAATAGAAGGAAAGTGAGAAATTAACAAAACAACTTAACAACTGAATATTGAGTCGTGAAGACGATGTCGAAATATTATTGCTTTGTAATTCTAATTCTACGTCAGTCTTATGCTAAAATTGTAATAATTGAAACAATCTTACTGCGAAAACGATGCTGGGAAGCTTTGGCACGTAAAAAATAATTCTCACGTTTTCAATTTTCTGAACATCTTCTTGTGGCTCACTCATTCTCTAGATTTCACTCATTCACTTCTCATCACCATCTTCTATTTTCTCTTCCTGGTACGTTGTAGTCGTTGTCGTCTAATTTTCATCACTAATGTCTCACTTTTCACATCATAAAGTAATCTTTCCGAGGACGGAACATTGTCTTTCCACCAGCGGAAAGTAATCTTTTAAACCTGTTTAGTGGAAAGACAATGTTTCGTAACGGAAATAAAACATTTTTTAACGGAAAACGTAAATGCGATGTTTGCTTTGTTCATTTTTCATAAATGAGTGTTTTATTTGTTAGTGAAAATTATTTAGTAGATGACTTGTCATCGATCTTATATAGTTCAGTGGTTGTTTTGTTAATTTTCCCAAAAAAAATATGCTAAATGCTGGAACCAATAAGAAAATGGGAAGAGATGAGGTTGAGGCTAGAGGTGGCTAATGAGCCCAGCCGAGCCTAACGAGCCGATCGAGCCTAACAAGCCTTAACGAGCCGAGCCTAATGAGTCAAATATACATAAATAATAATATCTTATATAAATATATTATAAATTATTTTAAATATTATACAATTTAAAACTATAATAAATATTTATTATTATAATGTCAAAATACTATAATTAATAATTTAATTGAATAAATATTTTTATTGAATTGAATAAATATTTTTATTACAATTTCAAATTTAAATAAAAATTTAAATTACAATTTCAAAACACAACTTACAAGATAAAGAAAATATATGTAAATGAAAATTACAATTTCAAATTTAAATGAAAATTTAGTCTTCGACATCCAAATTTTTGAATTCTTCAACTATGTCATCCTCTCGTTGTTGATTTCTCGTCACAGCGTCGTTCTAATCCTTTATGCAAATGAGTGCCTCAACGATTTCTGGTGCAAGTCTTCCTCGTTTGTCATCGTAGACACGTCCACCTGCATTAAAAACAGACTCCGATGTTACTGTAGAGACCAGAGGTGTTAGTAGATCATGTATCATTCTAGAAAGAATAGGAAATAAAATAGAGTTGACTCTCCACCAAGCCAAAATATCAAAATGATCGTCGTGAGGAATGAGATGGTATGTGTTAAGATAAATATCGAGTTCATTTCTTTGTGAAGTATTAGAATGAACATTGCTAGCTATTTGATTAAATATATCATCAATAAAATCTTGTGGATCTTCACCACAAGCACCACTACTAGAACTAGCATGCATATGTGAAGAAGGAATTAAACGAGTAACATTAGAATATTTAAGTTCATAAGAAGAAAATAAATTATCAATTTCATTTTTTAATTGAGCACCATTAATTGAAGAAAAAGTACCTAAATTAGAAGAAATTCTATCAACCATTATATACACTCCATTTAATTTAAATCCAGGATGCATTATGCATGCAAAACAAAAAATAATAGGTATGTTAGCCAATATTTTTTAAATTTTCTTTCCATTTTATCAAAATTTGTTTCTTTTTCTAAATTTTGTAAAAGTACCCGTTAATTTTATAAAAATTGGGCGAACACGATGAGTAGTGGGATAATAAATTCTCGAACATTCATTTGTAGATTCAAAAAATGGTTTTAGAAAATCAAGAAATAAATTAGCAATATCGCAACTACTATGATCAAGAGTAATACATTTTGTTTTTTCACTAATAAAAGCACAAATAACTAACCAATATGGCTTAACATTTTCTAACATTAAATAAGTCGAATTCCACCTTGTATCTACATCGGTTTTTAATTTTCTTGGTTTAAGTTGAGCAGCTTTACAATATTTTTTATATTCTTGCTGTTGCGTATTAGATGAAGTAATATAAGAAATTGCAGATCGAATAGATTTAATATGATGCGAAATAAATAACATGTCATCTCGAACAACTAAATTTAAAATATAACAAATATATCTCATATGAAAAAGAGTAGTATGAGCCGTATCTAATTGAAATAACCTTTTAAATTCAAGAATTGCAACATCGTTAGCAGAAGCATTATCTAGCGTAATTCTAAAAATTCTATCTCTAATAGCATATTTTTGCAAAATTCGAATAATATATCTATAAATGGTAACGCCACTATGTGGATATTCACAACTACGAAATCCTAATATTCTTTTATTTAATTGCCAAGAATTATCAATAAAATGAGAAGTTGCGACAATATATCTTAAAGTATTAGGTGCACTCCATAAATCAGAAGTAATACAAATAGACATAGACGGAGCATTTGAAAAAAACGCAATTAATTCATTTTTCATATTATTATACATTTTAATAATATCACTTCGCATCGTACTTCTAGGGACTCGTCAAAAACTAGGATTAATATACTCTTTCATAAAATTTTCAAATAACTTGCTATCAAACATAGATAAAGGTGCCTCAGATTGTGATGTATATTTTGCTACTCCTTCTTTCATTTTATTATGTGAATACATAAAATTGCCACTGTTACTAGCATTTATGAGTGTTTGTGTAGGGTCTCTCACTTGCTCGTGTAAGTGACATTTTGTATAATACATACCAAGTGTGCTAGTAGAACTACCGGATTCGTATGCATAATGTTTAATACAATATTTGCATTGTGCTTTATTTTCTATTTTTCCACCAATTTTAATATCTTTCATTTCAAAATGATTCCATACATTCGATGTTTTACTTCTTTTTTTTCTAAGTGATGATGTGGATGCATGTGCAAATGATTGACCAATTGAAATTACGGGATTATCCCCCATAATTTCCTCAATATCATCATTAGTGTCAACAAAAGTGTCAAGCAAAAAATCACGTGGATCCATAATTAAAAAAATTGACTATTGCGAAACAATTAATAAATAAAATGATACCGCACACCAATTACTCAACAATGGTATGCAATTGTTGTGATCACCTCCACGAATACGAGTCCTACAAAAATCGCAAAAAACAAATTGTTAGTTCGTAATACACATTAAATTAAAAAATAAAATAAAATAAAATATACCTTTTGAAATTGAGAGAAAGATTGAGAGATTGAGAAATTGAGAGATTGGTGAAAAAAATTGTAGAGTGGGCGTTTTCATTCGAGGGTATCCCGAGCGAGGGGAGGAGCGTCAAATTCGGCCATGGAAGTCGTGAGCTTTCTTCGTTGTTCGCCTTCGGGAATCGAGATTCGCAAGGGGGGCCAGGAGATTGGTGGGTACCGGCGGGCTCGCCGAGTTCTCGCCTTCGCCAGTCGCCAGTCACCAGGGACAGGGGATGCCTAGACGGTTGCCGACTTGCGACTTCGCCATCATCTGCAAACTGCGAAGCGCCAGGGGATACCGGGACGCCGAGTTCACTTCAGCCCGGTCAGGAGATTGGCGGGCGGGATAGCGAGCCCGAGTTTTTGGGCTCGGCTCGGCCCTCCTATTGGACCCGGGCCGAGCCCACTCAATTATTGTAGCGGGTTGAGCCAGCCCACTCGTAAGTAACCTCTAGTTGAGGCCATGTGAAAAAAAAGATGAAAATAGAAAGAGAGAGTTGGAATCATATGCATAAGAGATGAGAGAGAAACTATTTTAACTAATTATGAAGATTAGAGCAGTGTTTAATTATAATCATTTTGTGCCGTTTGGTCAACTAGAAAATTTGTCATCTTTGACTGACCCGACGTTCAATTATTCTTCTCCAAACTTGATAATTGTGCCTAAATCATTGATTTCTGCGAGGGAAAATATATAATCTCCATCATGCTCTATCGCCATTTTTGTCAAAAGCTATTTCCACTTGATCTCTGTTCATAATGATTCATCAACGAGGACGATGACACGTAAAGATGCGTAAATTGCTGAATAAAGCTAAGGAAAAAACACTAGAAAATGTAAATGGATCTTCTTCTTTTTTAATTTTCATTAATTAAAGTTGCATTAAATTATTTTAAAAAAAGATAAATCAGTGTTTTCGAAAACTAAATCCAATAATTGATCGTGAAAATACCCGTTTGATACTTCCGAGATCAGATCGGAAGAATTCAAGATGAACTTCTAATTTGGATGCATACTTTGTCAAATTAAAAAAAGTAAAAATGGTCAATAATCACGTATAAACAGTTTTTATTTTGTTCAGTGGGCTAATGATCGTAGTATAATTATACTATTTCGAGGGATTTTACCTGGGAAGACGAAGGAATAAGAGCTTGCTTAAATTAGAAATGTCATCTCCGGTGAGTCGGATGAAACTGGGTGCCATTCCGGCGAGCTTCCATAAGAATTTCCGGGATAGGGTTCCTGAGGTTTGGCAGTGATGATCTGAAAGTTTGAAGCTACAGAAGGAGAAATCCAAAGGGGTAGCATGATCCAAAAAATATATAGATTGGGATCAATGCGATCCCTTTGGATGCCTCCTTTAGCTGCAATATCAGAATTCACCAAACCACTCCTCTCTCTCTCTCTCTCTCTCCCTCTTTCTCTCTCTCTCTAAAACACATACATAATCACTCACAATTTGCAGATGAGGGAGGAGGAGGAAGAGTTCAATATATATAGAAAAAAGACGGGCTGAAAGTGCTATAAAAATTGACTGATATTTCTCGTTTATACGAATAAAAATAGGTTAAACTGGTTTTAGTTTCATCGAAATTAGGTTAAGAGTTTAAGTATGAATAAGCTTTTGATGTTTTAATTTCATCGAAAATAGGTTAAATGTTGTTACCCCATCAAATTTCAAGATGGTTGTTCTGTGGCCTTCCTCAGTCCTCTCAATATAATATTATCTGCTTTGAGCTTAATCCCACACGATTTTATTCTTCGGGTAAATGCATTAAAAAAGGACAAATTTTAGCAGGCTCAAAACGTGTTATGCTAAGTAGAGAGGAGAACTTTACTTATAAATCATTCATTTTTCACTTTATCAAGCGATGTGAGATTGTGCACCCCTATTAGTATGACCTACATCCTTACAATCAATAAAATATTGGGTCGTCCTTGCTTTTACAGGGCAGGCTGCCACAATCAAGTAACGTGAGATTGTGATACTATTACTGTCAGGAGAATGAGTTATCGCGATCTTCCTGAGAGACTCAATGTCTCTATTAACTACATGTTTGATAGTGGTTTGACTCTCATACTATTTATACCATTCATATCTTCATCAAATAATACGATATTGTCTATTTTATACATAGGTTTGCATGGTTTTGATTTTAGATTTTCTCCAGAACGCCCGATGTTAGAAGACATCGGGAAAGAGGGTGCGTTTGGCAGAATTGGGTGAGCAATCCCTTGGAATTTCCCTAACAAGTGGTTGGCAATTTAATACGTATAGCTTGTGGTCCATCCATGTTCTCCCCCTCTCAAATCCTGTTTTATACCTACACCAAGCTCATTACACTAACAATTCCTACCCACGTATCTTCTCAAAACTACATTAATTATCTCATTAATTCGTGACAATATAGCTCAAAAATTAATTATTATTACTTTATGCATGAATGATCATGTGACCTATGGTTCCAATTGGCCGTTTGTTTGTAAGTCTCATTTGAAAGTTTGTAGGCTAGTTAAAGCTAAACCATGTTTGGATGAGCCAAGAAATTTGAATCAATGAAACCAGCTACACCCACGAGGAAGAAGACGATCATGAGGGAATAAAAGGACAAAAATAGTGCATTTATTGTGAATTTATAGGAAAAGGACCATTCTAGGTTTTTATTGCACATGGATGGCTCTCCTCTGTGAAAGATGATTCTTACCAGCACTGTGTTGCGTAGCCAGGCAGTGCCTGCTTTTAATGAGTTCTTGCTGTCGGTTTGTGACGAGAAAGTGAGAGGAGGGAACTAGTTCTACCGCAATGACTTCTCGCTATCCAAAACTGGGGAAGGAGGGAGAAGTCGTTGATCTATGGCTTTACTTCAGTTGATGACATATGTTCTGAAGAGACCCCCTCACGGCCGTCTGATTAAGTGGGGGCATCTACACTGTCGGATTCCTTGATCAATTCTCAACCTTCCCAATCCAGACGGGGTGGCAACACAGTGTGCATATTTGTTTGGTGCTTTACGGTCCCCACCACTGTAATGTATGCACTCTCTAGTTTCTCTCTCTAGAAGATAATGCACACGGTGGGGTAAATTGTGGTTGGCTTATTCTGCCTGATGTGATGTGAAAGCAGGGTTTGGTTGAACTGGGTGGACATGTTCCTTAATTGTAGGACAAGAACGTATTTTCTTTCAGCCATTGTTACCCATCTGCTACAGCACGAAGACAGTGAGTGAAACTGCCATTTGGTGCCCTATAATATATTTCACCTTCTTCCATATTTCCAGTAAAAACTCGACCTTCAGTGTAAATATTGTCCATGTTGATTTGTTTTAAGTTTTACCCTAAAACGTGTCGTACTAACTTGAAAACAGCTATGTTGAGAATCGAACGAGAAACGGAAAAAAAAAACTGCGGAAACAGGGACACCAAGATTTACGTGAAAAATCCTAACGGGAAAAAAATACCAGCAGAGGAGAAATTTACTATTTAGAAATTAAGATACAACGAGTTTTACGGCTCAAGTATCAATGTACAGAGAAAATAAATAACTCTAATATTTGATATGGGTCTGACCCGACTCAACTAGAATTCAGGTCACGCCGAACTTTAACAATATACTATGTTGTAACAACTCAAAATCATTTAAGAAAGATTTAAATTTTGTAGGGAGGAGTTTAAAATTTAGATTAAATCCCATTTATGGGATGGTTTCAGATTCTAAGGGATTGTTCTTCCCTTATTTTGTGTGCATCCTCCCTCTTTTTAGTCAATATTCTCTCTCTCTATCACTCAAAAAGAATCACCTCTTCTCGCTCGGACACATCCTGTCACAGCAAAGGTGCATCAAGTTGAGTGCTTGTTCGTCCATTTGGTCAGTAAAAGCATTGGTAAGACTAATTATCTCCTCCCTTTTTGTTGTTGTTTTTGTCCAAATCCTTAGATTGTATGGAAATCAAAGCTCTGATAAATGGAGTCAACTTAGGTGCGTTTTTATCAATCGATTTAATCTCTTGGATTGAGGCTCGAAAACTTAGATGATTCGAACGTTCTCTTGAGGTAAAAGCTTAGTCTTTTTAGTCGTTCATCGATATTTAGAATTGAGGTTTTGTTGGATAGATTGAATGATTGGATTTTTGGACTTTAAGTTATAAATTTATGGACGAAATTGGATTATGTTTTGACCCAATATATTGAGGATTATTTCGAGTTTTGAATTTGTAGGAAAACAAGGAAAATCTAGCGAAACAGTGCGACTGGGGCACAGAAAAACGACGTTGGGCCGCGACTCAGCCAAGTAGGGCCACATCCTTGGTGCTGCGGCCAGGTTGAGTCATGACTCAACCAAGTGGGGCCACGACTCAGGCCTAGTTTTGGGACGTGACTTGGATTGTTGTGGCAGCGGCTCGAACTCTGTTTTGGGCTGATTTAGGCTTTAAACCAAAGTATTCTTTGGACATTTTAGAGCCTGTTTTGACACCGTTTTGGACTTTTAACTTAATTGTTTTTTAGTCATTTTAAATAGTCTAATGTCTTTAATTAAAAGTGATAAATTTCAATACTAATTTTGCGATATCATTATCATTATATTCTAAGGCTTAGAGTTTGGACTGGCCGTATTTTGGACTTCCCGATTTTGAATTGGGCTTTGGTTGTTGGTAGACACATTTAAGTTAGAGGTTTATTTTTATATCAAACATTGCATTGTTTTCAAAACATTTATTTTGAGACGTGTTCTCGTATAAAATGGGCTCGTCGGTTTTCCTGTTATATGTATATGTATTTTCACTTGACATATTTTATTTCGAGCATGCATATTATTCTCATTGATCATTTTGGTCGTGAGAGAAAAACTCTACTTATAAACCATTCACTTTTCACTCTCTCAAGCGATGTGAGATTGTACACGCCCACTGGTATGAGTTGGACATTTATAATCAATAGAATCTTAGGTCATCCTTATCTTCACAAGGCAGGCTGCACAGTCGTATTGGTCTTTTTCTACTTAATTTTTATTTAATTGTTTTATTCATGACATGTTCATATAATCTTTTATAATTTTATGTTGAATGTAAAACTCTACCCCCATTGAGTTTAGTCGACTCACTCCAAATGACTCATCTTCTTACATGATTTAGTTCGGAGGATCCTAGTTGCCGACGTAGGTTAAGGCCCAACAAGCTATTTTCTAGTCTTATCTTTGTTCTTTCGAAAGTTTCTCTCTCTAAGTTCAGAATAACTTTAGATACATGCTTTCATTAGACTTTATATTTGTCCAAATGTTTTTGGGTATGGTCTTGTTTTTATTAATGATTTCTGGTGCTATATCGAACAATTAAAGTTATGGGTTGGACGTCTTGGTTCGTTCTCAAGTCAGGTTGCTTCCCATTTCATCTCGAGTTCTTTTCGGGGTGTTGAAAATAACGTTGAAATAACGAACGAGATTTTAAAAAGAGAAAGAAAAAACAGTGGACACCGAATTTACATGGAAAACCCAAGATGGGAAAAAACCACAGGCATATGAGAAATCACTATAGAAATCGGTACAACGAGCTTTGCGGCTCAAGCATATATTTATAGGAAAAAGGAAACCCTAGTCATACTGAAATTGGTAACCCTAATCCTGCAAGAATTAGGAAACCTCCAATGTGGGTGAAACCGACCTGGCCCAATTAAAATCTGGGTCATACTAAACCTTAACATGGGGTGTGACATATTACCTATCCATTACTCACACATCATCTACACTTCTCGATTACACTGAACTAATATGAGATTGTGTACGTTTTTTAGAGCCAGACTCTGGTAGCGATTTGGCTGTCAATCATCTGACACTCATTTTCCTCACTGTTTTCAAAATTTGACTGTAGAACAAAAACCCTAATTTTACTATGGTAGATGGAAATGTTTCAGAAAGTGGTCCAAACAGGCTTTTAGCCAGCTCTCACTATTCTCTGCTATTGGGTGTTTAATGCCTTGGTGTACCACCCTTGTCGACATCACCATGAAGGGTTTAAAGGTTTACACTTTCTGCCAACACATGAAACACCAAACACCAAACATATGCTATCACTGCGCGCCATGCAAGATGTATAGGGAGTTCAAATATTTTAAAATCATCTGAACCAAAATTCAAAAAAAAGAATTGATGAAACGTCAAGATTCCCAGTTGCTTTCTCAATCGGACCTGGACTTACAGGATGTCACGTGGGAAATTAGGGAGGGGGTCTCTCATTAATGAGGGTTCTTGTAAAACACTGACCTTCGACCGAACCCCACGTTGTGTTCTTTGATTGTCCTTGTCTGTCAACCTGGGTATGGAAAAAGCGAGGGCGTCTAGTCTTAAACAAGGATTCCCATGAACTCCTACCCACGAGTTAGATAGAAAAAAGTGATCTAAATTTGCATGAGAAAAAGAGAGAGAATCTACATTTACAGTGAGAGAGATAATGAATAGGGTAGACAGCACACTTTCAATTTCGACTGTCATTTATTTGTTCGTTGGATCAATATTAACAGATGAGCAGTCAAAACCCAGCGACTGAAAGTTATGATGCCTGGATGTTGTAAGGGCATGGCAAACTTTTCATGCCATCGATGGAGGCAATGTTCTTAGTCATAGAGAGTGAGAGAGAGAGGACCATTCAATAACAAAAGCGTTATGAGATTGAAGACACCATCTCTCTCTCTCTCTCTCTCTCTCTCTCTCTCTCTCTCTCTCTCTCTCTCTCTCTCTCTGGTCTTTAGCTTCATCAAAATATGCTTTTCAGATACCAATTTCTTGGTTACAATAACAAAACATGGAAACCTCACCTACAAATAACTCACAGAAAATCAATAAAATATTGGAAACCTAAGGGGAATAACGTCATTAATGATCAAATCTACGGTGAAAACAAAAAGACCAAGGGACAACTATGTGAAGAACATATATGTTTCTGGTGCTTTATTAAGAAAAATATAAATGATTAAATTATTTTTCAACTCACAAGTTTAAGTTTTTGAGATTGTTGGTAATTTGTTATGGTATCAAAGCTAGAGATCTTAAGTTTGAATCTCAGCAAAGTCAAAAATTAATCTCATTAAAAAAAATACTCACATGTAAGGACCAATAACAAAAAAAATTGGCTTACATGTGAGGATGAATATTAAGAAAAATATAAATGATTAAATCATTATTCAACCCACAAGCTTAAGCATTTGAGATTGTTGGTAATTTGTCATGCTTCCACTAAAATTTTGGAGAGACAGACGGTAAATTTTGACGGTTTTTTTAAAAAAATAATAATAATGGTAATTTTTTTGAAAATTTTAAAACCCCCTCTATTTCACAAGAGTGGGGGAGAGATTGACCACGTTCCTCTCACTCTCTCCTTTTGCTTCCTCCGGTAGGCCGATGGTGTGTAAAAAGTGGGATTTCTCTGACGGGTTGGCAATCTCATTCATCGCCGAGATGAGTCTTGAATTTCTTGGATTCCTTGTTTTTGTCCTTTGCAAATCAGTGACTAATGAACTAAATTGATTTCTCTAACGTTTAAGAGTTGGGCATCGACGTTGGAAGGTTGGCATCGACAGGGTTAGCTTAGCACGGAGGTGAACTTCTTCATGTAAGGGGAAAAGTTCGATTTTTGTAGTAGAATTTTCTTTCTGTTCATACTGGATTGTTGGTTTCAATGATAGATTAGGAGTATAAAGTTTTGGTTTTTGGTTGTTCTATTGATGTGTGGGGCAAGCCAGTGATCAGGGGTGTACTGAAACTCCCTGGCTAGTGACTCTATCGAGTTGCTAGGCCACGACCAGACTGCACTGAGTCTCGACTTAGCCCTATTTCTTTTTTATGTCGAACTCAATTTTTTTTTTGTAAACCAAGTTTTACCCCATCGTTCCTAGGTCATTCTAGAGGTTGTTTTCAAATTGTATTAGACCTCTGACCATGTCATCATTGGATCATCTTTGTTTAGCTTAGAAATTCAAATATTTAATTTTAGAGTTTAAATTCTAATTTTTAATAAAATTATTATGATTAGGATCTAAGACATAGGAAGTTGTGAGACTTGTCTGCTATTGGATTTCATTGGGCCATTTTTGATTAGGCATTGATATTGGTTGGCCCAAATTCGAGGTATGAGTTATTTTATATTTAGCTCGCATGGTTTTCTAAAACAGTGTTTTTAGACATATTTTCGTGTTACATGACAAGTTCTTATCTGACTCATCGATTTCACAAATTGTATAATCTTTTTCATCGAATATGTTTAAAATTTAAAGCACACGTTTAATTTAATACTAAGTTCATTTATATTGACATTTACTTTTATACACTATTGTTAACTAGAGTAATAGGACAGATGTATATATCGTGTCTCTGGACACAAAACCCTAAACCTGATTATGGTTGTTTTGGCTGTTGTGATCGCCTAAACATCGCCTTTGTTTATTTTCGTTATTTGCTCATTTGCTAAATTTTTATTCTTTCTTTTATATGTAGTGTTTGCTATAAAAATATATACTGACATGCACACATAATTTTATAAATTAAATGTCGAGCATAAAATTTAATCATTAATAAGTTTAATTGACTCACCCTTTCAGGAAATAATCAAAGTGACTCCCAATTGTCACCGTATCAGTAGATTTTGAAGATTTCCTTATTAAATTTATTTGTTTTTTCGTTTCTTGAGAGATTTAGAATATTTTTTTTTGTGCGTTTCATACCTAAATATTATTTTAATTTATTTTCCCATATTTTGGACCTTGTTTTTTTATACTATTTTAATATCACTTCTGGATCTTTATTTTTGGACATGGTTTGTAAGGTAAATCTTTAAGTCTTCGGCTACTAATTATGGATTCAAGACGATGGTCGAATGGTTTGGTCCGTTTCAGGCCAGTTATTCCTCGTTCTATCTCGAGTCTCTTTTAGGGCATGATACAAACAAAGAGAGAGAGAGAAATACTTTGGAGAGAGATTCCTTACTTATGGTACATAGCACAATTTATGAAAGAGTAATCATATGTATACTCAAACTCATAGAATTTGTAAATGAGACCTACAATGCACATAAGATTAAGGGTAATTACGTTGTTATCCATTGAGCTCTAGTTTTACTTAAAAGGATTATTCATCGATAAGTCGAACAAATGTAGACGATATTATCAATTTACAGTTCTATAGTTTGACCCGACCAACTCAATTATATTCAAACTTTGGGCCAATATTTTTTAATATCCCATTTAAGCCCACTTTTTTTTATTTCTTCTTTATATATATATATATATATATATATATATAAATAATTATTTGTGGAGTTGGTGATCGATGAAGGCGGGACCGCTTGCTGTAATCTGAATGGTCTGATTTAGGGGGTTAAAGATGAAAAGTTTGGATCTTTCAAAGAAGAAGAAACCAGTTTGTCATCAATCAATCATGGGTCGTTAAATGCCATCATTTATTTCAAGAAATGCCCAAACTTGGTCCATCAATGGACGATCGAGAGGAATTATTGAAAAGAAGGTAATTAACAAGCTTCTCCAACGATCGGAAAGAAGAACCGCCATGGGTGAGGTATAGCTCAACTTTTTCCTTCAAGACGTTGATTCTCTCTCTTAAATTATCAGTTTCTCTCTCATCCATGAGCTTTCTGATAGTTCTCTCTATCTCATCTCTCTCTAACTTCTTCTCTAAATGCAGTCCAATTTTCCAAACATCGCTTACAAATCTAGCATTAACGAATTGATCGCCAAAATTAGGCGAGCAGATCATTGGAACTCCCTCGCAAATGCTTTCCAAACTGGAATTCCAGCCACAGTGAGTCCAGAACCCTCCGATGGAAGGGTGAGCCAGCACCTCCTGCTGTGGTGCCCACTTGACTATATACCCTTTATTTGCCAACTTCTCTTGGACCACCTCAGGCAATGATTCGAGCCATTCCGAGCCATGGACTGACCCTGGTCGAACCGCCCACAAGAAGGGTTGGTTGCTATTGGCTAACCCTGAAGCCATTTCCAAAAACTCCGTTTGGTTGATGATTGCAATGCTCCCGAAGCTGATGTAAAGGACTGATTTTGGTGCTTGAGAGTTTAGCCAGGAAATGGAAGAGTGGTCTTGAAGGAGTAGACTGGTTGATTCTGCTGAAAATTGCTTGTGAAATGGTCCGATCGGGAAGATTGGAATCCCCAAGAGTTGGCTGCATTTTGTGAGAGATTCTGGCTCGAGTTCTTGGCAGGAGTTCAAGATTAGGCCCGCTGATTTCTTGGTTTCTTCAAACATGGCAGAAAACATGGGAGGAAGGCCGTCCATGTTTTCCGTTTTCATCGTTGGCAGCTCTTTTACTTTTAGAGGTGAAAGGTCTGGCACTGGATCTTCTTCTTCCGAATCTTATAAATCAGCCCCATGAGATTTAAGGATTCGATAAATATATATACAGAGAGATAGAGAGAAGAGAGAGAGAGAGAGATTACTTGTTGCTGGAAGATGACCCTTTTGCAAAAGACGAGCGGAAGCACCCATGGCCAGAAACGCAGCAGCACTACTGGTTCTCAAAACTAACCTAGGAATCTTAAGCCTAGTTGAGATGGCTTGAGGGAAGAACCAAATAACATCAGTTACCAAGCAAACAGCACGTTCATCGTCTTCAACCTCGGACAAAACCTTAACTAAGCACTCCTCGAATGGCTTCTCGCACTTGGCAAAAAGAACAGTAAGAAACTTCACAAGGTCTTCAGTGGAAGTTTCCTGATTTCCCTGCAACCCATCAGAAATCGAATGGAAAGTAAACATCGGGTAAGCCGAAGGGTTTAAAGAGTTGAGGTTGGTTTGAATGACAGTAATGGAAAAGCCTCTGGAGAAGAGGATATTCCCAAGCTGAATCATCGGAGAGACGTGGCCTTGTAAAGGCAGTGGAAATAGTATTATTCTGCGTCCTTTTCTCTCCCTTCTCTTCTCCATGAAACTTGTCTTCTATCCCACTGTGCAGGGATTTGCAGATCGGCTTTCAATGGTGAAAGGGAAGTGACGGAGACTTATTATATAGAATTAGAAATCTGTATATCGTCTGATTTGATCAATTCTACTCGTGCTTCGTCTTAAACCCGCCTGCCCTTAAAGGTGGGATGTCTTTTCATGAGATTATGATCATCAACATTTACAACTTAACCAGAAACTCAATTAAAACATCATCTAAGTATGGTCACAATCTTAAAAAGTGCAGATTTTCTAAATTCTGATTAAGTTTTCATGGGCGACGCCAATTCTATTTCTGGGTTTTATTCTTACTTGTAAGCTACAATTTCACTAAGTATTTCATTTTTTTTAAGTCTTCAACTGTTTTACATCAGGGTATCAAATTGTTACCCTTTTTTTCTTTTTGTCTAAGTATAGTTATTTTGACTATTCTTGACATTTTTCAATTTTAGTTTTTTATTTTTAATCATGGTTACTTTTATATTTCGGTGTGGCCCAAAACACGAATTTTATTGGTCCGGGCCAATGAGTCTGTATTCTAAATCTAATTTAGGGTTTAGTTTTCTCTATAAATTTATGTAAGTTAGCGTCGTAAAATTTGCGATTGTATTTTAATTTTCATAGTAAATTTATTTCTCTGCATGTGGTTTATTTTCCGAAAGAGTTTTTTTACGTCAATCTGGGGTCTCATGTCGTATTTTCTTTTTTTGGTTATCGTTTGATCTCTACTAGTTAAAATAAAATCCATAACTATAGTTAACATATAAAAATATCTGCATAGTAGGTACATGTATTTGATGTGTTATGTACATGTATGATGTGTTATGTACATGTATGATTCATGTATGTAGTGTCACGACTTGGAGGCGAACTTAATAGAATCGCTGGGTCAGGCGACTCGATCCTCGTGGAGGACCTGATCACCAAGCCAAAGATGTGAATTATTAGCGAAAGACTTTTATAATTTAGAATGTCCCAAAGGATATAGGCCTAAGTTCGTATATTGATCACGAGAAAATAACAGTGCATAAAATAAATAAAAATTCAAAGTACTGTGCAACAAATCCAAACCAATAGTATTAAGGTTTACAGACCAAATAGAAATAATAGTATCCTCACCAAATAACAGTTTAAACACTCACATCGATAGAATAGGAATTTGGGTAAATCTCCAGCTCGAAGCCCTCTAGTTGTCATTACCTTTACCTAGAATGGGAGGGGTCATTTGGGGTGAGTGACTAACTCACTAAGGTATATCTAAACTAGATGCATCGCATTCGAAAACTGGTCTTTCTCTTTTTTAGAAAATAGTGTTATGTTTTTCTTTGATCGTACATAAATTTTAACCAAATTTTTTTTATCATTTTATAAATCTGGCCCTAGGCCCTCAAAAAGGCTTTTATCAAAAATCTGTCATATACATATATAGCTATACCTCGAAAATAAGTCATCATCATTTTTCGATCCAAAAACGTTATCACTGAAAATGGATGGTCACTCGAAGACCCATTCGACCCTCATCAGAGAACAGCTGGTCACCCGTCGATGACAACACCTCATGAGGCAGAAGCATAGGATGGTACATGCGTTCGTAGACCAAGCAGAGTACCCAATGCAATATCAATAACGAATGAGGTTGCCAGTGTTGGGTTGCTCTTCAACTAGCCACCTATTGTATCTAAGTTGACAAGGGTTGCTAGCGAATGGAGTTACGAGTCGTCATGCCACCCGTCACTTATAAAGAGGCTAGACAAACAATCTCAGCATATGACAACCTCCAATTTGTGTAACTAAAACCCTGGGCAGATTTTAGGGCTCGAAATCCCAAGACGCATCATCACCGCTTTATCACCCTTTGACTTCCAAAGCTCAAAACCCAAGAACGTGCCACTGGTGCCTTATCACCCTTTCGCACATACAAACATCCAATCTCCTTGCAGTAGGAGATTGTACGGGATAGCCTTATCTTCAGTTTTTATGTTATGTATGTTTGTGAGTTTTACACGTTTACATTATGTGCATGATTTTCATGTTGTGATATGATTCGAATACAGGAGGTGGAATCATCTTGATACTTTGGATGGTATAAGTGTCAAAGTATCACAAGGATTTTCCCGATACATCTTCTACTGCTTGAAGATATTTTGTTTGCACACTACGTGAAAATGGGTAATAGGGCGGTGTTGATGTGTCCCTTGGGTTTTGAATTACTAAATCTAATTAGGGTGTTTAAGTATTTAGGTTGTGTCGTCCCTCACTAGTTCGTCAACAATTCTTATGAGGGGTTAGATATTTGGATCGCACTAATAGTATCTTCCTCCGGGCTCAGGAGGCGCTGTCATCTTCTGACTGCCACATTTCTGTGTGTTTGTTCAGAAGGGTCCTTGTATGACCCTCATTTTTTACTGATTTCCTTTTTGACTGATGAAAAACGATGGATGCATATTTTTTTTATAGCTAGATAGAAATCCAGCAATGTTTTGACGATTACCTCATCGATGACTCATGTTTTGAGAATGATTTTAAACTCATGCATGATTATGGTAATGAGTGCGGGTAAGGGCATGAACTCGAGTATAATATTTTATTTTATCATGGTTTTGACGTGAAAACGTAAAACTAGTTTTTTCTTAAACATTGCATTTAATATAAGTTTCCTACTAAGTTAGTCACTCACCCTTTAGACTATATTTAGGTTCTTTGTGGAGTATTTGTAGGTTTTTTGTTTCTGCTTTCCTTTTGGGTGCTTTGACTTCCCCTTGAATGAGTGGAGGTCCGTCAATCCTATTCTTTCGTCACTGGTACGTAAGTGTTTGTTGTGAGGTGTTATTTGGTTTCATTTCCTGCACATTGTTTTTATTTTGTTGTTGTTGCGTTATTTTATATTATTGTTGATCACTTTGTGGATCCTGACCCATTTGGTTTTGAAATTTTGGGCTTAATTTGATGTTAAGACTTCCGTTGACTTCCTAGCCTCTGGGTGAGCAATTGTATCTGCTCTAAGAATCGAGTCGTTTAATCCAGCATTTCTGTTAGGTCTGCTTTCGGGTCTAGATAAAAATGGGTTCTCCTATTGCTTGCAAAGTATTACATATCGAAGTGATTTTCTGAATATACTCTAAAGCAGTGAGACCATCTTTAGAAATGTTGTGCACTTGACTGCAAAGCTTTGTAAGACGAGCAAGAGAAGTAGAGGAATAAAGTCGAGAGAGTGCCCTCCAAATTTCAGAGGTGGTTGCATAGCAAACAATTTGATAGAGTAAAGACTTTGAGAGTGAAGCATAGAGCCAGCAGAGAAGAAGTTTCTCGTATTGGTGCCATACAGTATATGTTGGATTAGGCTTGTAACGACATGATTTTTCTTACATTTGAAAACACGTAAAATTTAAAACTTTTTCTTTTCTTTTCTAAAACAGTTGAAGACTTTTCATTATTAAAAGAACTCCTTTTTTAAACGATACGATAAATAGAAATTCTTTTTTTAAAACATTTTATAAAAACACAACAGAATACTAAATGAATAAACAAGGCATTATAAAAATACAATAAATAACCTCTTTCATTAACTTTTTAATTTAAATACATTTACAAAGCCTTTATAAACCATTTATTTTACATTCATTAACTTAGCCAGCCACAAGATCTGCCCGTGCAAATCCTTCGTCAATTATCCTTGACCTGTTCTTCTGTTTCTCAACATACCTACATCACGGGATAAAATAATGAGTCTAACGCTCAGTAAGAAATAAATGAAATGCAATGTGCATGCTTAATGCGTACTTATATAATCTTTCTTAGAGAAGAACCTATCTTTTCCTTTACATTTCGTTATAGAGAAGAATCTATCTCCTCCTTTACATTTTGTTATAGAAAAGAACTTATCTCCTCCTTTACATTTCGTCATAGAGAAAGAATACATTCTATGGTCATGTGACTTAACCATCACTCTCGAGGAGATTCATCCATTAGGGGTGTCTGTCACGATCTAAATGGGACCCGAGACAGAACGGGAATGACCCGGCCCAAAGGACCAAATCGTCCAACCCTTTTTCTCTTAAATTTTATTAATTGATAGCGGAAGACTTAAAATGTTAGTTATAGCCAAGGTCCAACAAACATTGGCTAATCAGGTCCAAGAAGTGATATCAGATAGTAAAATAATATAATTCAAAATGAAATAACTGTACAAAAATTAAGAATAGAGATTACAATCATCTAATAAAATGAATACCTCACAAAATGTTTCTCAAAGAGAATTTTTAAAACTAAGAGAATTAAATAAAATCAGCTGGTCTAATTCTGACTCGATATTTGAGAATTTGGTTAATTAAATCTTGAAAGGCGTCATTGAGGTGAGTTGACTAAACTCAATAGGGATTATGTTTTTAAAGAAGAATTTAATAAAAAAAAGATGTTTAAGCACGCAAGAATTTGAAATTCACGTTTTATAAATTCATTTAAGAAAAAAAAGATGTATAAAAAGGCATGTGTGAAATCACTGACTAATATGTGATACGTAATTAAAATAAGCACTTGTTGTATAATTTAAAAGTCACAGTGAAAATGGAACCACTCACGGACTCTAAGCACACCATACCATAGGCATATAACAAAATAAAGCGATACTCGGCAATCACAAAAGTCAAATAATATCTTGATTAAATTTAGGGATTTGCAACCCAAGGGGACAGTATATACAGTTATTCTATTACCTATTTAGGTGTTAGGGATTCGGACTCAATGACTTTTGAAAAAATCTCCTATAACAAAATTATCTTCTACTGGTTCTCAAAACTAACCTAGGAATCTTAAGCCTAGTCGCGATAGCTTGAGTGAAGTACCAAAGAGCATCAGTTACCAAACAAACAGCACGTTCATCGTCTTCAACCTCGGACAAAACCTTTACTAAGCACTCTTCGAACGGCCTCTCGCTTTTCGCATAAAGAACAGTAAGAAACTTCACCAGGTCTTCAGTGGAAGTTTCTTGATTTCCCTACAACCCATCAGAAATCGAATGGAAGGTAAAATTCGGGTAAGCCGAAGGGTTTAAAGAGTTGAACTTGGTTTGAATAACAGTAATGGAGAAGCCTCTGGAGAAGAGGACATTGGCAAGCTGAATCATCGGAGAGACGTGGCCTTGCAGGGGCAGTGGAAATAGTATTATTCTGAACCCTTTTCTTTCTCTTCCGTTCCCCATCAAAATTTTCTGAACTCGCTCACTCTCCCTCTGGATAGGGTTTTGCAGATCGGTCTTCCATGATGAAAGGAGACGACAGGGAAGTATTAAATATAGTTTAAGAACCTGTAAAACGTCTGTCTAATCCAACTTGTCCTCTGTCTTAAACCACGCCTGGTTTGTAGTTGGCTCTCTTTTAATGAGAAACGCAGGTTAAGAGAAAAAGATTATGATTCCTAATATTTACACCTTGAACCAGTAATCCTGGTCAAAGGCTGCTGACCACCATCTTCCCATTTTTGTGCTTTATTCTTGCCCTAAAGTGACAGACGTTCTGTAATGAGTGAAATATTTTAGGGACTTTAAGTGTTTTTTAGTTAACACCCTAAAGTTTAATTTTTTTGTATGTAACACCTGTTATCATCAATGTTCTCCCTCGCATTGATTTGATACGTCTGCGTTGTTGATCTGCTGATTCTGCAACACGATCTCCCCTCGCTACTCAACTTTCGCTTCTCGTATGTTCTTCTTCTTTTCGTTCTCTTTGTGATTTTTCTGTCCTCTTGATGAGAATCGAGAGGGGAATACCCAATTGGCGAGCTTGTTCTTACCCTAAAGTAGGAGCCGCATAACCGTGGGTACCCATGACTCGAGTAGAGACGTGGGTGTCATTGTTGAAAGCTGATTCAAACAACAGTTTATTGACTTAGTCATTTATCTTCAAATAAATTTCCTATTTTTATGGGTTTAGTTGGTTAATGTTAGTGGCAGAAAAATCTGCTAATCGTGGAGTCTTTTTAGCATTACTCTGTTATTTGTAAGCCTTTAAAAAAAGGCATCTCTGGTCTTTTATGAATTATCAAAGTTGAATAAAATTGTTTTATCAGTCTCTGCTTTTCATTGTTCTCTCTGTCTTCTGCAGCAACAATTTCTTCTGATTCTCAATATTCCCAACAATCTGTGGTATCAGAGCTGTGGTTCGTTGGTAGTTGGGCGTGCAAAGTTATGGCAACCAATGGGAATGTAGCAAGCATTTCTCAACCAGCAATTCCTGTTTTTTCAGGGCAAAATTATGAGTTTTGGAGTATCAAGATAAAGACATTATTCAAGTCACAAGAGTTATAGGACTTGGTTGAAAATGGGTATTCTGAATCAGATGAAGAAGCAGAGTGAGGGAAAATAGAAAGAAGGACTCAAAAGCATTGTTTTTCATTCAACAATCGCTTCATGAGTCGATTTTCTCTAAAATTGCAGCAGCAAATACAGCCAAAGAAGCTTGGACGACTTTGCAGACATCGTTCCAAGGCTCTTCAAAAGTAATTATGGTAAAGCTTCAGTCTCTTTGTCGGGAGTTTGAAACTTTGCAAATGAAGAATGGAGAACCAGTGCAGGATCTCATGACTAGAGTAGCTGGAATTGTAAATCAGATGCGATCCTACGGAGAGAAAGTGTCTGATCAAATTATTGTTGCAAAGGTTCTACGAAGTTTGACTCCGAAGTTTGATCATGTTGTTGCAGCTATTGAAGAATCTAAGAACCTAGCCACGTACTCCTTTGATGAACTAATGGGATCTTTGCAATCTCATGAGTCGAGATTAACAAGATCGGAAGAGAAGCATGAAGAGAAGGCATTTCACGTAAAAGGGGAGACATCAAGTCACAAAAGTGAGCAAAAGGAGTCAAATAATAGAGGACGTGGCAGAGGTGGATTTCGAGGAAGAGGTGGTCGTGGCAGAGGAAGAGGTGACGTGCATTACAATGAACGACAACCAAATGAAAACTACAAAAACAACAAGAAGAATGTTCAATGTTACTTTTGCAATCGGTTTGGGCATGTAAAAGCTGATTGTTGGAAGAGAGAAAAGCAAGCCAATTATACAGAACAAGAGGATGAGGAGCTTAAGCTATTTATGGCTTATGATGAAGATGCAAATGCCTCAAAAAATATTTGGTTTCTGGACAGCGGCTGCTCTAATCACATGACGGGAATAAAATCGTTGTTTAAAGAGCTTGATGAGTCTTACAAACAGAAAGTGAGACTTGGAGATGACAAGCAAATGCAAGTGGAAGGAAAAGGGACTGTTTTAGTGAACAACAGTGAAGGTAACTCAAAGCTCCTTTATAATGTCTATTTTATTCCTACTCTATCTCAAAATTTGCTGAGTGTTGGGCAACTCATAAGTAGTGGGTATTCCATTTTGTTTGATGTAGCCTCTTGTGTGATTAGAGATAAAAAAATCTGATCAGATTATTGTTGATGTTCGTATGACACCAAACAAGCTATTTCCTCTTGAAGTTTCTACTATTGAAAACCATGCACTTGTTGTCCAAGAAGCTGGAGAATCTAGATTATGGCATTTACGGTATGGGCATTTGAATGTAAATGGTTTGAAATTATTAAATCAGAAGGAAATGGTTTTTGGGTTGCCTAAAATTGATTCTTTGGGTGTATGTGAAGGCTGTATATTTGGAAAACAATGTAAAAATCCATTTCCTGTGGGGAAGTCTAGAAGAGCATCTCATTGTCTTGAAATTATACGTGCTGATTTATGTGGTCCCATGAAAACTCAATCTTTTGGTGGCAGTAGGTATTTTCTGTTATTTACAGATGATTACAGCAGGATGAGTTGGGTTTATTTTCTGCAATCCAAATCAGAAACGTTTGACAACTTCAAAAAATTTAAGAAGCTTGTGGAGAAGCAAACAGGAGGTTTTATCAAGGCATTGCGTACCGATCGAGGTGGTGAGTTTGTGTCAAAGGAATTTAATCTGTTTTGCGAGGAGCAAGGATTGAAAAGAGAGCTGACTGCTCCTTATACTCCAGAACAGAATGGCATTGCTGAACGAAAGAATCGGACCGTAGTCGAGATGGCAAGAAGCTTGTTGAAAGCCAAAGCTCTTTCAGATCAGCTTTGGGTAGAAGCTGTAGCAACAGCAGTTTACTTGCTGAATTTATCGCCAACAAAAGCTGTTATGAATCGAACACCGTACGAAGCTTGGTGTGGAAGAAAACCATGGGTGAGTCATCTAAAATTTTTTGGGTGTGTTGCTTATGCTTTAGTTGACTCACAAAATCGTAGCAAACTTGATGATAAATCAACAAAATGCATTTTTGTTGGTTATTGTTCTGAATCTAAAGCATACAGGTTGTTTAATCCATTTTGTGGCAAAGTTATTATTAGTAGGAATGTGGTTTTCAATGAAGAAGCAAGCTGGATTTGGGAGAAAAGTACAGTAGGTGTTCACTTTGAAATTTCAAATGCAGAGGCAGAGTCACGTATTGAAGTGCAGCAGCCACTTTCTCCAAATTCTTCAAGTTCAGCTCCTGTAACTTCACCAAATAACAACAGTTCATCTGAAGATGAAACTCCTCCAAGAAAATTTAGATCATTGGCTGAAATTTATGAGACGACCCATGCCTTGTTTGTTGCTGATCCAACAAATTTTGAGGAGGCAGTGAACATACAAGAGTGACACAACGCAATGAAGGAAGAACTTGCCGCAATACAACGAAACGACACATGGGAATTAGTCGAGCAGCCTCAAGGTAAAAATATTATTGGAGTTAAATGGATATTTAGAACAAAATATTTTGCAGATGGCAGCGTCCAAAAGCACAAGGCAAGACTCGTAGTGAAAGGTTATTCACAGCAACACGGTGTTGATTATGAAGAAACGTTTTCTCTCGTTGCACGATTTGAAACGGTGAGAACTCTCTTAGCCATGGCTGCTCATATGAATTGGGTTATACATCAATTTGATGTAAAGTCTGCATTCTTGAATGGTGAATTAAAAGAGGAGGTGTTTGTCTCGCAACCCGAAGGATTTGTTGTTGCAGGAAAAGAAGATCATGTATATCGATTAAAAAAGGCTCTTTACGGGTTGTAGCAAGCTCCCCGAGCATGGTACAGCAAAATAGATTCATATTTTGGCGAGAATGGATTTGAAAGAAGTCGAAATGAGCCCACTCTTTATCTGAAAAAGCAAGGTAAAAATGAAATTCTCATTGTTTGCTTGTATGTGGATGATATGATTTATATGGGCTCTTCTTCTTCACTTATTGATGAATTCAAAATTTGTATGAAGAAGAGATTTGAAATGTCAGATTTAAGTATGCTGCACTATTTTCTTGGGTTAGAAGTGAAGCAGGTTGAAGATGGAATTTTCCTATCTCAAAAGAAGTATGCCACTGATTTGTTAAAAAGATTTGCAATGTTAAATTGCAAAGTTGTTGCAACACCTATGAACTCAAATGAGAAATTACAAGTTGATGATGGCACTGAACCAACAAAAGCAAAGTATTTCAGAAGTTTGGTCAGAGGATTGATTTATTTAACTCATACGCGACCTGATATAGCTTTTGCAGTTGGAGTTGTTTCTAGATTTATGCACTGTCCATCAAAGCATCACCTTGGAGCTGCCAAAAGAGTGCTGCGATATATTGCAGGTACAGCTGATCTTGGTTTATGGTTTGGTCATGTTTCAGATTTAGAATTAAGCGGCTTCAGCGATAGCGATTGGGCTGGATGTTTGGAGGACAGAAGAAGCACTTCGGGCTACTGTTTTAATCTCGGAACAGCTACCATATGTTGGAGTTCAAAGAAGCAAGAAGCAACAGTTTTGTCAACATCGGAAGCTGAATATATTGCAGTAACTTCATCAGCATATCAAGCAATTTGGTTGAGAAGAATTCTGGCTGACATCAATCAAGACCAGAAGAAATCAACGACAATCTATTGTGACAATAAAGCATCAATTGCAATGGCAAAAAATCCAGCCTATCACGCAAGGACAAAGCATATTGACATTCGAGTTCACTTCATTAGAGAGCTTGTGTCAAATGAATCAATTATCTTGAAGTATGTCAACACAAGCGAGCAAGTGGCTAATATTTTAATAAAATCACTCTCTCGAGACAAGCATGTCTATTTCAGAAGTAAACTCGGATTGTGCAAGTTTGAATCAAGAGGGAGTGTTGAAAGCTGATTCAAACAACAGTTTATTGACTTAGTCATTTATCTTCAAATAAATTTCCTATTTTTATGGGTTTAGTTGGTTAATGTTTGGTTAATGTTAGTGGCAATAAATTCTGCTAATCGTCGAGTCTTTTTGGCATTACTCTGTTAGTTGTAAGCCTTTAAAAAAAGGCATCTCTGGTCTTTTATGAATTATCAGAGTTGAATAAAATTGTTTTATTAGTCTATGCTTTTCATTGTTCTCTCTGTCTTCTGCAGCAACAATTTCTTCTGATTCTCAATATTCCCAACAGTCATCTCCTTCCAGACCGTCTTTCGCCAAACCAAAATCCGACAGTTTAACTGTGTAGTCCTAGATAATACGTTGATTAAACCCAGATTACATTCCATTTATTGAAAAGAAAATGGTAATAAAATCGGAATCTTACAGAGTCTAACAAGATGTTTGAAGCTTTGAAATCTCTGTATATGACTGGTTTTTTGTGCTTCGTGAAGGAAGGCAAGGCCCTTCGCTGTTCCGAGAGAGATCTTCATTCTCGTCGACCATGGCAGTGCGACGGAGTATTCTTTAAGCAAATTAATGGAGGATTAATGAATGGATTATGGAATAATTTGGGGAGAAAGAGAAAGAAATCATACTTCTAAACAATTGATTTTCCAGGTTGCACTTACATTGAGGTACATAGATACATACTCTGTGTGGTTAACGAGAAATTAGTTGAGATAATACTTAGAGATAATCAGTAAATTAGTAAGATAAACTCTCGGAAAGAAGGTAATTAACAAGCTGTTCTAGTGATAGGTAGGTAGAGCCTCCTTGCCTAAGGCAAATCTCAACATTTTCCTTCAAAACGTTGATTCTCTCTCTTAGATGATCAGTTTCTCTCTCATCCATGAGCTTTCTAATACTTTTCTCTATCTCATGTCTCTCAAACTTCTTCTCTAAATGCAATCCAATTTTCCAAACATCGCTCACAAATCTAGCATTAACCATTTGATCGCCAAAACTAGGAGAGCAGATCATCGGAACTCCTTCGCAAATGCTCTCCAAACTGGAATTCCAGCCACAATGAGTCCAAAACCCTCCGATTGAAGGGTGAGCCAGCACCTCCTGCTGTGGTGCCCACTTGACTATATACCCTTTACTTGCTAGCTTGTCTTGGACCAACTTTGGTAATGATTCGAGCCATTCCAAGCCATGGACTGACCCTGGTCGAACAGCCCACAAGAAGGGTTGGTCGCTATTGGCTAACCCTGAAGCCATTTCCAAAAACTGCTTTTGGTTGGTGATCGCTAAGCTTCCAAAGCTTATGTAAAGGACTGATTTCGGTGCTTGAGAGTTTAGCCAGGAAATGGAGGAGTGATCTTGAGGGATTAGACTGGTTGACGCTGCTGAAAATTGCTTGTGAAATGGCCCGATTGGGAAGATTGGAATTCCAAAAAGTTGGCTGCATTTCATAAGAGATTCTGGTTCAAGTTCTTGAAAGGAGTTCAAGATTAGGCCCGATGATTTCTTGGTTTCTTCGACCATGGCGAAAAATATGTGAGAAAGCTCGTCTATGTTTTCCGTTTTCACCGTTGGCATGTCTTCTACTTTCAGAGGAGGTAGGTCAGGAATTGGATATTCTTCTTCCGACTCTGAGAAATCGCCCACGTGAGATTCAAAGATCGATCGATAAATTCATATACCGAGGGATAAGAGAGAGAGAAAGAGAGAGAGCGAGAGGGACAGGGAGAAAGAGAGTTTACTTGTTGCAGGAAGATTACCCTTCTGGAAAAGCCGTGGGAAAGCCGCCATGGCTAGAAACGCAGAGACGCTACTGGTTCTCAAAACTAACCTAGGAATCTTAAGCCTAGTCGAGATGGCTTGAGTGAAGTACCAAAGAGCATCAGTAACCAAACAAACAGCACGTTCATCGTCTTCAACCTCGGACAAAACCTTAACTAAGCACTCTTCGAATGGCTTCTCGCTTTTCGCATAAAGAACAGTAAGAAACTTCACCAGGTCTTCAGTGGAAGTTTCTTGACTTCCCTGCAACCCGTCAGAAATCGAATGGAAGGTAAAATTCGGGTAAGCAGAAGGGTTTAAAGAGTTGAACTCGGTTTGAATAACAGTGATGGAGAAGCCTCTGGAGAAGAGAATATTGGCAAGCTGAATCATCGGAGAGACGTGGCCTTGCAGAGGCAGTGGAAATAGTATTATTCTGCACCCTTTTCTTTCTCTTCTGGTCTCCATCAAAACTTTCTGAACTCGCTCACTCTCCCTCTAGATAGGGTTTTGCAGAGCGGCCTGCAATGGTGAAGAGAGCCGACAGAGAGGTATTAAATACAATTTAAGAACCAGTACAACGTCTGTCTAATCCCACTCCTCCGTCTTAGACCACTCCTGCTTTTGAGGCGCCTCTCTTTTCGTGATAAATTCTGGTTAACAGAAAAAGATTGTGATTCCCCATATCTACACCTTGAACCATTTAATCCTGGTCTCCCGACCACCATCGCATTTTGTGCTTTGTTCTAACGCGAAAGCGAGAGATTGACTAGTTATTCTTTGGAAAAATGACAAAGGCGTTGCAGCATTGACAACGTGAGGGCGATATTAAATTTATTATTTTTTCATATGTCAGTGGTTAACTTGTTAAAAAATATACCATAACAATTAACTTATTATTAATCGCAAACTACAATAGTTAATTTGTCATTTCTTTTTCAACATTTAACTTATTGTTGATCACAAACTATAAGGTTTGTGGTGTTAATTTCTCTTCAAAAGCGTTTCAGAACGGAAAAGAATCATTTCATTTTTTCTTTCTCTCCTCTCCGTTGAACAAGAGTCTTTCCTTTCTCTTCCTCATGCTCTCCCTCCATTTGCTTTCCGATTTTACCGTTCTCTCCTCGTGACAAAATCTTCTCCGCAAGTAGAGCTGCTTTGCTTTCTGTGCTTTTTTCGAGTCTCTTGTTGTCTTGCCTTCAATTAGTCACCTCCTTTACCTCTTTGTACTTTTAGATTGTTTGTTTAAATTTGTAGATTTTAAAATTTTGGAAGGAATTGGTACTTGATCGAGTGCAAATTTGTGGTATTGGTTGGTGTAGATCCCTCTCTCATAACGAGGGATCTACCTACCACAGTAATTGTGGTAGGTGATAAGAAGAAAAATGAATGTGAAAAGAGGAAATTGGTTAATGATGTAATTGTATTATGTAAATAAGATCTGTTTAGGAGACTAGAATTTAAGTGGACTATTTGTGACCCTTCAGTTTTTCCTCGGAACTTACTTGGAAAAAAAAATTATGTCTAATAAAATTGCCAAGAGCATTCTTTTCAGATTGTTTAAATTTGAATATTTAAAAAAAAAGAAAGCAAATTTAGTTTTCCTTTTTGCCCTCCTCCTGCCCGTGTTCTTCCTTCAACAAGAGCCCTGCCCGCGTGCGTTGTTGTTCCTTCAACAGAGAAGGGTATCTTCTTCAACAGAGAATAAAAATCAGCTATTGCTACGTTGTTACCATCTTCAGCAGACAGAGAAGCCGCCGTCAGTCGTTCTAAAGCGAAGAAGAAGTCAAAGACAGAAAAGCCTCTCGCACCGTCCGACGAAGAGCCCACTGCAGTCTGTTGCGAAGAACAGAGAACCAGAAGCCAACGTAGGCAAGAGAGGAGCCGTTGTCCGCAGTTGCCTCCTCTCTTCGTCGAACCTTCAATCGCATCCGTCCGACTACACAGAGTCGATCGATTCTCCGATGTTGTCCACCCGTTTCGCTGCTGTCGCGCGCACAGGGAATACCATCTGCAAGGTTGAATTGGTGAAGATGCAAGATGTTCTCGCACAGATGGACTTAGACGACGCGTTATTAAAGCTCGATAAAATGCTCACCTTATGGAGTGAAGAGGAGAAACTTCAAAATGATCAAAAAACTCTATCTTTGATACATCTGCATTTGTCAAATTAGATTTTGCTGGATGTTTTGAACGAAAAGTCTACCACTGAGTTATAGTTCAGATTAGAGCAGTTGTGTATGAGGAAAACTCTAATTGGCAAATTGCATTTGAAGCAAAGACTTTATCCTCATCAGTTGATCGAAGGAGGTTCTATTGAAGAATACTTGACCGTATGCAAGGAGTTAGTTTCAGATTTGGAGACTATGGGATGCAAGTACGATGAAGAGGATTTAGGGTTGATTCTGTTATGCTCGTTGTCTACTTGATATGGTACTTTCAGAAATATGATTTTATACAGTAGAGAAAGTCTAACTCTGGAAGATGTTTTATGCCTTTTGGTTATTAAAGGAAAAGATGAAGTAGCTTGTTGTTGGATTTGACTCTAGAGATGAGGGACTCGTCGTTCGAGGTTGAACAAGAGAGTCAAATAATAAAGGCAGTGATAGTGTTCAGAATTCGAAAGGCAGACCAAAGTCAAGGAATCAAAATAGAATCTATTACTTCTGGAAGAGGGGGCACGTCAAAGCCGAGTGCCGTAAATTGCAGAATGAAATAAAGATAGCTGCAGAGAAGGAAAAACAACCAATGACGTCCGGTGAAGTTGTTGTCGCAGAAGAAGAAGACTATAGTGATAGAGATCTTCTAATTGTGTCAGATGGAAACTCAAAGCCAAACAATGATTGGATTTTGGATTCAGCGTGTTCGTTTCATATGTGTTACAATCGGGATTGGTTTTCGACATATGAAACCGCTTCAGAAGGTGTTGTGTTAATAGGTAATAATACACTTTGCAAAATAGCTGGTATTGGTACCGTCAGAATCAGAATATTTGATGGAGTTGTGAGGACACTGGGTAATGTGCGACATGTTCCCGATTTAAAGAAGAATCTGATCTCATTAAGTACTCTGGATTCAAAAGGGTACAAGTATAGCACTGTAGGTGAAGAAATAAATATCAGTAGGGGTGCTCTCGTCAAGTTAAATGGACACGGAAGCTCTGCAAATTTGTATATGTTACAGGGTTCTACAGTGACAGGTAATAAGACTGCAAAGTTTGTGAATTCACCTTCAAAAGGTTTTTTGGAAAAGATTCAGAAAAAGTCAGGTTCTCAGGTGAATTCAAGTTGGGATTTGAATCTATATCAGAGCCGATGCGTCAGCTTATTACAGATGTTCAGCGTAATATGGCCACCAAGTCATTATTAGTTTCAGTTTCACGCTAGAGTAGTATCGTCAAAGACAGAACTTAGAGAAAAAAGTAAAGCTCCACAGTGATATGGTAAAACTTCTACAGTGGGTTATGCATTAAGTGTGTTCGAGGGTATTGATTCCAATGGGGGTTTGCAATATATTCACATGCAGTTCGTTGCGACATCTCTGATAATTTGTCGGTACTATTGAAAATATGTGATTTCTTCCCGAGTGTGTCTCTCAAGTTTAAGCAGGGCTTAAATTTGATTAGTACCAAATATTTAGTTGGCCCATCAGGGGCCTTTGTGGAAAAAGAGGTTATTTTTCATTGCAGTTTTGTAGATCTGTCTTACATTGGAATTTATTTGAAGATGAAAATTGTTAAAGTTCAGTGTTCTGGATTCGTTTTGGGGTGAGCCGAGAAGCCTGCATTGGATCTTTCATATGGAATTCGTGTCAAGATGGAGATTGTTAGAATTCGTTGTGACCCAAATTCTAATTGAGCCGGGTCGGATCTATATCCAATATTAAGGTTATTTATTTTCTCGATACTTGAGTCACAAAATTTATTGTAACCTTATTTTAAAATAGTGAATTTCTTCTTTATCCATGATTTTTCCATGTAGAAATTTTTCACATAAATTTTTATATCCCTATTTTTATAATTTTTTTTTTTCCGTTTCAGGTTGAATTCTCAACAAAAACACATCCAGGTACCTCATCCTCTACATCAATTTGACAATAGTTAACTCCAAAACATAACCCATGTCCAAATTGCTGGATTTTTCTGAAATTTTGTCAAAATTTGTGATCACACTGTTCATCAGATACCAAAAACAGTAAAAGAAATAGAACGTGGCTGACTAGTCAAAGTTCCCACAATTTGCATTATGCTTTTAACATATCAAAATGGTTGATAGGAGTTGACGTGGGATCCACATAAATCTACCAAAAGACACAATCCCACGACTGTTATTCCAACCCATTTTTCAGACCCACTCCACTTGTTCTTATCCAACCCATCGCTCTATCACGACAGCAAACTTCCAGCTTGACTGGAATTCCCTCTCATATTTTGTACAATAGCTTTCTTCTCAAGTCAAGTGTGATGGTGCATAATTCCATGTGCCTTAAATAATGAAAATTGAATGATTTATACGAGTAACTTAGAAAGACTTCTTCTTACAAAATGATATCAATAAGAAGTGTAATTAACAAAGACCCCGGTCCCTTCAAGGGAGACAAATTGTGTTACGTAAGAACAACTCAAAATGTAATTGATTCATAATAATTTATAATAAGAGTTTTCTTCCCTACTTATTACAAGGGGTAAGTTTGGTGTACTGGATTGATAAGTGTTATCGCGGAACAATTCTGGTGTCCCCTGATGAATGTTAGTTGAAGGGGTAAGTTTGGTGTACTGGATTGATAAGTGTTATCGCGGAACAATTATGGTGTCCCTGATGAATGTTAGTTGATTAAATCCCACTGTATTGATACATTTGAGATTTGTTGTTGTTGTTAACATTAACTGTGAACCTAACCCATGTGATTTGAGTTTGAGCTTACATTCTTATTAAGTCTTACGCATTTTTTATACTTCTGCATTCTCTTTAGAAATCGAATCGTTTGACCCGACAATTCTCTTAGACCACTGAATTAAATGGTACTCTTTATCTTTGAAGTCAAAAACGACTCAACGTGATCAGTGATCTTTTGTGGAAGCTGATTGATATGCACAACTGTAAGTAGTGGGATTGAAATTAGATACTTGAATGGAGAAAGCTAAGTACTTTCTTAGATTAATAATAGTGATAGAAGCAAAGCTTCTTAAAGCTTCTTCCCTGTCCTACTACAAACACAAAGAGGTTTCTTCCTAAATCCCTCTTTTTGATTGGGACCCTTCCCAGATTTACAGTCAATATAATAAAAAATATATTAAAAAAAATACATTTTCTCCACCTAAATCTACCTCACAGTGCCTACCTTCTTCCTTATTACTCCTAATCTAAAACCCAATCTTATACTTGTATTGTTCAACAAAAACAAATAATGGCCTTCTTTCGTAAAATCCGAAAACCAGAAAGCCTTTTCTTGAATTAATAGGTCCATTCGAGAGGAAGAAGCAGTTCATGCTTTAGGGCTACATCTGCTCGATGAAACCCATGCCTCTGCTGGGTGGACAAACCGTATTTTGGAGCTGCAAATGAATCTGCAATTCAAATTTTTAAGCAAAACTTCAGCGCAGAATTACTATCTTCTTTTTTTGAAGAAATTGAAACTTTGTTTACCATAATTAGGCAGCACCAGTTCGCCATTGAAAGGCCCCCGTCTTCGTTCGTTCGTGTCTTTGTAGCTGAAGCTGAACTCCTGAACTTTGACGGGACGATCAGTTGGAAATCCTACAAATAATTAAGCCTTGTACGATTAAAAAGAGGAATTACACGAGAAAAATACATTGAAACGAATGGAAATGGATAAATACCTGTGTGCTTGCGTTGTTCTGGAGGGTTGGAGTAGCTTCGAGGTAAGAAAACACCAGTTCCAACAGATTCCCTTTTGACGGCGGATCCGGCGTTGATAGAGGGTTGAAAGACCGACCTATAATGCTGCGGTTGTTTGCTTTGATTCTGGGTCTGCCATGGATGATAAACTAAAGCTTCAGGTGGTTCGCATCTTCCACTATCGTGCATGATATTTCCTTCCCTGTTGTCGAACCGATGCTTTTGCTGCTGGAGAACGGAAAAGGACGCTACTTTTCTGCCCTCTAAATAACACTCTCTCTTTGAAACTTGTTCATATCTTCCATAATGAAACTGTAAGAAGAGAGGAAAAGTGGTGTTAATGGATTAAAGTAGCAGATAAAGAAGAAGAAGACCAAAAAAACAGAGCTTTACTTGAGAAGACGGCAGCAGGTATTGAAATAGTCGAGGGTCTGAGCAAGAACCAGAAGATGGAGATTTCAGATATGGCAATGTTCTTGTACATCGAGAAGGATAGCTTCTAGTTTGTGAAACAGTGTTAGTGTCCTGTTTGGGCATCTCATAACCAGTATTCAACCTCCCGACTCGGTTAGCAGCTGGGTATACTAGATCCCATGTGTCTTTCTCAGCAGCAAACGGTGTTTCCGGAGGAGATGGAAACTGGAAAGGACTGTCGGGGCTGCCGTTGCCGGAGATAGTTCTCGGGTACAAAATTTTTCCGATTCCGGGTAGAGTCGACTGCGGCGAGCCGCTCACATACCAATTCTTCTTCTGAAACCAAAATTAGAATTAAAGGTCTTCAATTAGGAAGAAAGCGAGAAGAAGAACGCAGGGTCCAAAAAAATGAAAAAACTAACCTCCGGTTGGTTCTGGCAGAAGTAAGGAGTGGTAGGTATCTTCGTTTCAGATAGAGAGGACTGAGCTAAACGCTGCGTCAACGCGGCGAGGAAATCCTCGTCGCTGCTCTCCGTCTCAGAAGAACTCACCGTCGACTCAACCGGCGAGCTTAAAACTGAGCTTGACCCAAAGGAATCAAACTCATTCGGAAACTCAGTGGGTTGTTTCATACAAACAGGCCTGAAAGCACCGGTCCCAAGATTCTCATTTTCCACAAATAAGTCATCAGGGAGAAACTCCGACGGAAGACGAAACTCTTCCTCGTCTGGTACGTCAGCCATGAGAGATGGAGTGGAACTGTGGAAGATAGAAAACAGGTAGAGAGGATGGAGTAATATCAAGAAGTTGTGGACGAAGAAGATTTAATAATTGACCCCCAACAGAGTCTGCAGAGAGGTTGGGGGAAGGGACCCAAGAGAAAAGATAAAAAGAAAAGCGAAGAGAGAGAAAGTTTGAGGCACTGCACTGTTCAAACTTAGAGAGAGAGAGAGAGAGAGGGAAGACAACTGTAAAATAGGACAGCAGTAAGATTAGAAACTACCCAACCTGCAATTTGGCTAATAATACTAACTAATTTGGCCAACTGTCCTAGGATTCCCCGACACAACTTTACTCAAACCAATAAACCTCCCTCATTAACGTTAATCAACAAGGGTTAAAAATGAATCTGAATCAGTGACGTGGCAACAACAGCCATGAGAATCTTCCCAACTGTCACTTGATCCTTTCTCACCGTCTTTATCCGTTTGTTCTGACGGTTATGCCCCCACGCTGTCACTTCAATGTGGATAATAATAATTAATTAATTAAAGTTTAAATTTTTATTTTAATAATTAGATTATCTGTCTTCGGTCTTTTGAGTGTTCTTCTCAAGACGACGATTGCTTTCTGAAAAGCCTGGTCCGGACCCCAAACCTCACTATCCACTGGATTTGATAAAATGTCCCGCTACAATTTAATAATTATAAAAACAAATTTAATTATTCGATAAAGTTTAATAAATTTTAATTGGGAGTGGAGGGATGTGGGTGGGGGCCACGACCACCCAATCTTCACCAACTGGTACTCTGGTACTGACTCAACCCAGTTGTCAACACTATTATTAGAGCATATACCATATTTCCTCGTATACTAAAAATAACATTAAAAAACTAACCTCCTAAATTTTTTTTACTAATAATTAAAATTTTAAATTATGAAAAATTCTCGATGGTAATCTCACAGTCATGTTTTTTGTCTAAATCTATCGATATTAGTACATCTATTTTGTTGATGCCAATAATTGTTGAACGGAGACGAAAGACATCAATTATCGAGAAACGAGTGACGTTCCTCCTGCTAATTATCAGGCATTGGAACAATTATTGGGTGATAACAACGAATGTCAATGATCGTTGGATAGAGAAAAGATGTCTTCCACTCGGAATTGTAGCTAGGATTGAATCCGTTATTTTCCAAAGGCGATGGCAAACGATCGTCCATGGTTATTGGATTCAGGAAGGGACGTCCCTTATAGAAATTGACGGCCATGATTGAATCTAAAATTTTCCAAAGGTAATGACAGATGGCATTTCATGACTGTTGGATCTAGCGATGTACGTCTTTTATCTGGATTGAAGGTCAAGATTGAATCTGTCATTTTCTAAAGGCGATGGCGGACGACAATCAATTGTTGTTGGATTGAGTGAGGAACGTCCATGAATCGGAATGGACAGTCAAGATGAACTCCAAAATTTTTAATGTTGAAGGGACACGTACAAGCCATTTTCCAAAACGGAAGTCACTTGACCTATTTCGGACGTCTCTCGTTTATAACGGACGTCCATCGTCTCAAGACTACGTCGTTTTGCCAATAACGGACGTCGCTAGCCTCACATTGGACATCTTTCGTTTTAATACAACGTCGTTTAGCCATAACGAATGTCTTTCTTAATACGAGGGACGTCCGTTTTCGATCAAGAGTCCATCTCTGAATACTAAACAACAACGTTTCTCCTTTCGACATACACAAATCTCTTACCCTAGCTATTGACGAGAGAAATTTTGTCTTTCAACGAGCAGGGTGGACGTCTCTTGTTTCTCGATAATTGACATATTTCAACTCTGTTCAACAATATTTAAGGTTAACAAAACTAAAGCATTAACGTTGACAAATTAAAATGAAAAATATGACTGCAAGGTCACTGATAATTTATTTTTATATTTTAATATTTTATTCGTTAACTTATTAAGAATTTGATTTGTAGCTAATGAGTGCTTGGAGTTAATTTTTCAATAATATATATTAATTAATATACCGTGGGCACTTTCGTAACTTTATCTAGGGTTATATTATCTTTTCGTGTTTACTGTTGTGGAGCCGCCGTATTCTGAGCGAATCTATCGAGTCAAAAGCTCAGTAGTGAAAAAACATACCCCACTCTCTCAAGCTGTGCGTGTATTCCACTTTGCATCTAACTAAAAACCCAAAAAATAAAATTTATCAGTTAGAAATGACTCAAAAAAAGAATGTGTAAAGGTATTACTTGAAAATAAAAATTAGCTCATATTTAATTTTAACAATTTATTTTCATGTTAGATGGAATAAAATTAACAAATATTAATAATATGATTAAAGAGAAAAATACAAGTGTGAGAGGTTAAATTTATATGAGAAAATTTTTTCTAAAAAAAAAGACGGACATATTATCATATCACTATTTGTAAATTGACATACAATATCAAATTTTGTGATTCTAAGTTACATGAATTTATAGAAAAAATAAAATCGTACATTGTGATCTTATCGACATAATTTAAATAAAAATCAGGTCGCACTAAATTCTAATATTTATTTTTGTATATCTTGAAATAAAATTAATAAATTTTAATCTCATATTAGAAATTAAATGATAACACAAAAAAATAAATATAATTATTAAATATTAAATTTACTTAAAAAAATTCATTTAAAAATTAAAATACACACAGAAATTTTCCAATTATTTTTTAATTGAATTTATAAAAAAATAAAAATATTAAATAAAATCTAGAACTTTGTTTTGACATATCATGGAATAAATTAACAAATATTTAATAAAGTTATGATCTCAAAGAAGCGCGTGGGGGAAGAGATTGGCCAATAGCAAAGGCCGAGAAAGAGGAAGATCTGACAGATATTTTGGGTAGATGTGGCTTGTCGGCGGGGCAGCATGCACGAACCCACTATAATTTATAAATAATAATTATTTTTTCTAATAAATTACTCTCCCATAATCACACTTTAAAGTGAAATTAATTTTCTAATTAAATATTTAATAATAATAATTATTTATTAAATAAATTTTATAAATGTCTTGCAAAGCCATTGGCCCGTTGGCTGCACCTGTACGATTTGTCCAGCCGGGCCTAATATTTGTACGACTTGGAATGAAATCCACCGTAGAATTTATATATGACGTCATAATTGTTGGTTGTCTATTTGCCGGCAGATTTTATTCTATAATACAGCTATTATAACACTTATTCTATAAGGCTGACATTCACTGTTGGGGACCCACAGAGGAAAATAGGGGGCCCTTCGATCATTCTAATCTGCCACCTGTTGGGGTCTGATTGGCAGTGGGCATGGCCCCTTTTGAAGATCTGATTTTCAAAATTCAAACGAACATGGGAGTGGGCCCACTCTCACATGATTCCAGATCCAACACTATAGATTTGGGAAGGGGGTGTTTAGTTAGTTGTTTAAATAAAGCTAAGCACATAAATTAAAGGTGATTAATTATCCTTTTAATTATAGGAACTATTCAACTCCATTCGACTCCAAGCGTCCGCAGCCAAAATTGGTCTCTTAAGGCTAAGATCGTCCAGACATGAGCACAAACGATCATTTCCAAGACTAGTTTTGGCCGCGTACGCTCAGACGAGAAAGCAGTCTCCCACAATTGAACCATAGATGTCGGGACGTGAACGCAAATGCCCATTGTTGAATCTGTGGACATTTGCTTAGACATGAACGCATACGCCTCTTCCTGAGGTTGCAGACACTTGTACATGAATGCTGACACTCGAGACCAATTTTGGTCCTAGATGTTCGAGAAGAGTTGATTTATTAAAATATGATAGTTTAAGTTTTAATGGTTAATTTTTTTAACAAAAATAATTTAAAGATTAATTTGTGACTTACCCATATTTAAAAAAATTATTTTGATAAATCCCTTAAATAAAATTATGGTAATATAATCTTAAATATTATTATCTATATTTAGATTTGAGTATTATTTTATAGTTTAATGAGTGGATAAGAGCTAAGGTGTGTTAATGAAGGTGAGAGACAATTGATTTGGTTCAAATTATTCTTTGATCACAAGATTATCTAAGTTAAGTTCGACTTGTCTAAATCTTATGATATTGTCTCATCATATCGAATGTGGGTTTTCTTTTTATTTATTATTTTTGGAAAATAATAATTAAATTAATTAAAATGGATCTTCTTTCCTTTTCTTATTCCCCAACCACACATTTCCCCTATCACCTCTCTCTCTCTCTCTCTCTCTCTCTC